>JACEFZ010012863.1:0-125000 GCA_014155875.1 Cepaea nemoralis
TGTTTAGAATACTAGAAGATCTTCACACGTGCGGAGACCTCCTGGCTGCTATGTGCCTTAAATATACTATTTTCAATTTTAAATTATTGTATCTAAATTTTCTGGTTCATTGTAATGTTTGCTTATTTCGTGCCATCCCAAGTCCTTCTCCGGCTCGTAGTAGCTCCGCCAATGCGCTGACATTACCATGGTTTCCATGGCAACAGACACAAACATGCATCTTCCCCCCCCCCCCCCCCCCCCCCAGAAATATTTACTTCTTTTTGCCTATCACAAATGTTATAGTTATGTAACAAGGATTTCTTTGTTTGACAGTGATAGGTAAGTGAACTAAAAGTGTGAATAGAGGCAATAGAGTAGCAAACATAGCATACAAATGTCATAGAAGCCTCGTGTTATTACGAAAATATTATCCCAAGTTCAGATAAATTCCCCGGTCAATGTGTTTATCGAGTTGGTATCTTGGCCAGTGCTTTTCAACCTTTCTGCTGGAGCAGATCCTTACCAAAATGTTTACCTTGCTCAAGGAACTCTATGAATTGAATCAAATGTCTGTCCTACTTTATGTAATAAATCAGATGAGCAGAAATGTTGCATTTAGGCAATTTCGGTATGTTTCGGCGGAAAGTCTGGTTGCCACTCGCGGAACCCCAGTTAAAAACAGTGCTCTAGGCTGTTTATTTAGGCCTGCCCTATTTATATATCTTTTTGAAACCTTATTACGTGATATATTCTGTTATCAAAGGTACCTATAAACTTTATATGTACCTTTGGTGAGCCGTAGCTTCACCAGTGACCCATAGTCCTCTGATTTTCTTGTGTTTAAATAGAATTTTAATGTTTCTAATTTAAAGTCTTTTTCATTTTCAGATCCCGTTTACTCCACTCTGCATTATGGCTACTAAGAAAAGAAAATGGACGCCGAATGTCGCGTTTTAAATGAAGAATTGCGAGTAAAGTACTTCTTTGTGGAAACAAAAAGACCAGAAAACTAGTTGCGTAAAATGCAGCGAAAGTGTTGCCATTTTGAAAGAGTACAATCTTCGCCGTCACTGTGAAACAAAACATCTATCAAAATATTCAAAGGTTTCTGGAAAGTTACGCTCTGAGAAATATGAGGCCATGACACGTTGTTTAGAAATGCAAAGAAATCTCTTAGGAGAAAGTTTGCTAAAAATGAATCTGTCATTCGTACAAGTTACAAAATAGTGCATAAGATGGCAGAACGAGGAAACCCGTTTTCTGATGGCAACTTCATCAAAGAATGTATGATGAAAGCAGCAAATGAATTTTGTCCTGAGAAAACCGATTTGTTTGGAATTATCAGCCTTTCGGCAAGTTCAGTTGTGTGGAGAACAGAAGAACTTGGAGAAAACATAGTGCTATAGATACGCGAGAAAGCTAGGAACTTGTTGTGGCACTCTATGGCTTGGGTGAGTCTACTAATCTCTCAAGTACGTCACAACATCTCGTGTTCATTTGTGGTGGACTTTTAGATAACGAAAGAGTTAGCATCCGTTTGCAGCATGTATGGAACAACAACTGGAAAATGCATTTTCGTGGAAGTGCAAAATTTTTTGCAAGACTATAACCTTCAGTGGGATCAGCTTCGAAATGTTACAATTGATGGAGGAAAATACATGGCTGGAGTGAGGAAAGGTTTGATGGGGCAGATCAGGACTCAATTGTGAGATTTGCAAATTCCGGATGCTCTGTTCATACACTGCATCATACATCAGCAAACACTCTGTAGGAAAGACAGATATTTCTTGTGTACTGAAACCAGTCGTTTCTACTGTGAACTTCATTCGGGAACATGCATTCAATCACCTTCAGTTCCAGGCTTTTATTGCAGAAATTGATTCTGATTTCTGTGACTTGCCTTATCACACATCAGTGAGGTTGCTAAGCTGTTGTAAATTCCTGTTCCGTTTTTACAAGCTCCGTAACAAAATAGATGTTTTCCTCTCTGAAAAAGATAGACTCATCCACAGCTGTCAGATCGTACCTGGCTGTCACAGTTGTCAGTTTTGGTCGATATCACATCCCCCATGAATGAACTGAACTTGACACTGCAAGGAAAAGATAACCTCATTTGTCATCTCTACAGAATCATCAACGGATTTCGGAGAAGGCTGTCATTGTTTGAAGCACAATTGGAAGGAGCTAACTTTTCTCATTTTCACAGATTCAAAGAGTTTTGCGATACAATCGCCGAAAATGTCAAAATGTCAACCTCGATTATCCGGAAAGGGGGGCGGGGGGGGGGGGGGGATTATTAGTGACTTGAAGACGCATTTTGTTGGAGAGATTTCCAGATCTTGACAGAATTGAGAGTGACATTCTTCTGTTCCAGAATCCGTTTGATTGTAACCTTTATGATGTGCCAGTTGAACTATAGTTGGATCTCATTCATTTGCAAGCGAATGACTTGTTGAAAGAGAAGCATAGAAAGGAAAACTTGTTGAATTTTACCGCTGCTTACCTGATGTTGAATTTCCTGAACTGAAGAAATTGGCCGCTAGTATGGCATCAGTTTTTGGAACAACATATGTCTGTGAGCAAACATTTTCAAAAATGAAGTATGTGAAGTCAACACATTGAACGAGATTGACTGATGAACATTTGAGAGCAATTATCTTGATTGGATGCAGCAATTCCAAACCAAACATTGATGATATCTTGAAAGTCAAATATCAGTTTCACAAATCTCACTAACCCGTTTTGCTGCTTAGTTTGTGATATTCGGATATATGCATTCTAGGTCTGATGTAACTTTCTTATTTTTAACGTTGCCTTTTTTGATAACTTCTTGTTAGTACATAAATATGTTGGTTGTCTTTGTTTTTTGTGTTCTGCACGCCACTCACGCAAGATTAACATGGAATGCTGAACTTAATATTTCGTCTTTTTTCCCCAGAGCTTTCATTCTGGCTTGCAAGTATTGTACAGAATGATTACACGGCCCGTGCTCGTCATTTTGTCAGTTATCCGGCCCACTGCGAAAAAACATTTGGTGATCCCTGATCTACACCATGCATCCTATGTTATTTACCATAATCTAAACCTTACATCTTGTATTATTTACCATAATCTAAACCATACATCTTGTGCTATTTACAATGATGTACATAAAACATCTTATGTTATTTATTTTGATCTACAACATACATCTTGTGTTATGGGTCATGATCTACACCATACATCTTGTGTTATTTAACATGATCTACAGCATACATCTTGTATTATTTATCATGATCTACACCATACATCATGTGTTATTTATCATGATCTACTCCATACAACATGTGTTATTTATCATGATCTACTCCATACATCATGTATTATTTATCATGATCTACTCCATACAACATGTGTTATTTATCATGATCTACACCATACATCATGTATTATTTATCATGATCTACTCCATACAACATGTGTTATTTATCATGATCTACTCCATACATCATGTATTATTTATCATGATCTACTCCATACAACATGTGTTATTTATCATGATCTACTCCATACATCATGTATTATTTATCATGATCTACTCCATACAACATGTGTTATTTATCATGATCTACACCATACATCATGTATTATTTATCATGATCTACACCATACATCATGTGTTATTTATCATGATCTACTCCATACAACATGTGTTATTTATCATGATCTACACCATACATCATGTATTATTTATCATGATCTACTCCATACAACATGTGTTATTTATCATGATCTACTCCATACATCATGTATTATTTATCATGATCTACTCCATACAACATGTGTTATTTATCATGATCTACTCCATAACATCATGTATTATTTATCATGATCTACTCCATACAACATGTGTTATTTATCATGATCTACTCCATACATCATGTATTATTTATCATGATCTACTCCATACAACATGTGTTATTTATCATGATCTACACCATACATCATGTATTATTTATCATGATCTACTCCATACAACATGTGTTATTTATCATGATCTACACCACACATCTTGTGTTATTTACCTTGATCTACACCACACATTTTGTGTTATTTACTTTGATCTACACCATGCATCTTGTGTTATTTACTATGATCTACTCCATACAACATGTGTTATTTACCATGATCTACACCACACATCATGTGTTATTTACTATGATCTACTCCATACAACATGTGTTATTTATCATGATCTACACCACACATCTTGTGTTATTTACCTTGATCTACACCACACATTTTGTGTTATTTACTTTGATCTACACCATGCATCTTGTGTTATTTACTATGATCTACTCCATACAACATGTGTTATTTACCATGATCTACACCACACATCATGTGTTATTTACTATGATCTACTCCATACAACATGTGTTATTTACCATGATCTACACCACACATCATGTGTTATTTACTATGATCTACTCCATACAACATGTGTTATTTATCATGATCTACACCACACATTTTGTGTTATTTACTTTGATCTACACCATGCATCTTGTGTTATTTAACATGATCTACAGCATACATCTTGTGTTATTTACTTTGATCTACACCACACATCTTGTATTATTTATCATGATCTACACCACACATCGTGTGTTATTTACCTTGATCTACACCACACATCGTGTGTTATTTACTTTGATCTACACCACACATCTTGTGTTATTTACCTTGATCTACACCTTACATCTTGTGTTATTTACTTTGATCTACACCACACATCGTGTGTTATTTACCTTGATCTACACCACACATCGTGTGTTATTTACCTTGATCTACACCACACAACTTGTGTTATTTACCTTGATCTACACCTTACATCTTGTGTTATTTACTTTGATCTACACTATACATCTTGTGTTATTTACCTTGATCTACACTATACATCTTGTGTTATTTACCTTGATCTACACCATGCATCTTGTGTTATTTACTTTGATCTACACCACATAGTCCTCTAAAAAGTACTGGAGAGTTTTGGTCATAGACCATAACTTTAGGAAGGGAAAATCCCAACTGCAATCCCCGCGGTAGAGTAGGAAAGGGAAAAATAGAGGATATAGTGGGGAATTACGGTTTAGGTACAAGAAATGAAAGAGGAGAGAAACTAATAGAATGGGCAAATATTAATAATATGATAATTGGAAACACATGGTTTAAACACCATAAAAGACGACTATACACATGGAAAAGCCCTGATATGAAAATACGCAACCAAATTGACTACATACTTATTAATAAAAGATTTAGAAATGCATTAATTAATGTAAAGACAATGCCTGGTGCTGACGGTAACAGTGATCATGTACCACTATGTGGACAAATAAAAGTAAGATTAAAGAGAGGGGAAAAAATGGTTAAAAACTTGAGACTTAATAAAGAGGTTCTGAAAGTAGATAAAGAAATTCAAGAACAATACAGAGTGACTGTGAAAAATAGGTACAATGCAATAGCTAAAATACAGAGTATAGATGAACAATGGGAAATGTTAAGGGACTCCATTCATCAAACTAGCAAAGAAATATTACCGGAGAGAAGCCAAAAAGCTAAGAAAAAATGGATGAATGAAGAAATCTTAAGGTTGATGGACAAAAGGAAACAGAATAAAAATGACAAACAAGAGTATGCTAAGATAAATAAAGAAATAAGAGATAAATGTGTGAAGGCAAAAGAAAGTTGGTTAAATGAGCAATGCAGAAAAATTGAATTAAATTCCATTAAAGATCAAAAAAGTATGTACAGACAAATCAGCGAGCTCACAGGAAGAAAAATAAGAATAAATACAGGGTGTTTGAAATCAAAAACAGGACAGACTTTATTGGAGGAAGGTGCTATAATGAAGAGGTGGAATGAGTATATAAGAGAATTATATAATGGAGAAAGGGAAGAATTAACAGAAGAAAGTAACTTAGAAGGCCCACCTATTCTAAAAGAAGAAGTCGCTGATGCTATGAAACGTATGAAGAAAGGAAAAACAGCTGGGCCAGATGAAATCACAATAGAAGAATTAGAAGTGTTGGGAGAATTTGGAGTAGATATATTAACCAAAATGTTGAATGATATTTACAGTAGTGGATATTTACCCAGTGATATGCTGAAATCTGTATTTATAGCTATACCAAAAAGACCAGGAGCAATTGATTGTGAAGATTTTCGTACAATTAACCTCATAAACCATGTCACTAAGCTTCTACTCAGAATTATAATGAGAAGAACAAGAAAGAAAATAAAAATGGAAATTAGTGAAGAACAGTATGGTTTTATGGAAGGAAAGGGTACAAACAATGCAATATATATATTACGAACACTAATAGAAAGATCAATAGAGAAACAAAGAGACATATATTTATGCTTCATAGATTATACTAAGGCATTTGATAAAGTAAAACATGATGAGCTGATTAAAATGTTGGAAGATATCAACATTGATGGGAAAGATTTAAGAATAATAAAGAATATATACTGGAACCAAGTAGCAGCAATTAAAATGGGAAATAAAGAGGGTAGTTACGAACAGATAAAGCTAGGAGTACGACAGGGGTGTGTCTTGTCACCCGATCTCTTCTCCCTGTATAGCGAAGTAATAATGAGAGAGATCAAAGAGAAGCCATGAATACTAATCGGAGGATATAATATAAACAATATACGCTATGCAGATGACACAGTATTGGTAGCGGATAATGCAACAGACCTACAACAATTGTTGGACAGTGTAGTAACAGAGAGTGCACAGAAAGGACTGTCCTTGAATATCAAGAAAACAGTAACAATGGTGATATCAAAGAAAATGGGGACGCCAAAATGTGACATAGAAATAGAAGGGGAAATTCTCAACCAAGTGGATAATTTTAAATACCTAGGGGCACTTATAACATCAGATGGAAGATGTACAAAAGAGATTAAGAGCAGAATAGGGCAGGCAAAGACAGCATTTCAGAAAATGAAGAGTATCTTATGCAATAAGTCGCTATCAATGAATGTAAGAAAGAGAGTACTAAAATGCTATATAGAACCAGTTTTGCTGTATGGCAGCGAATCTTGGAATGTAAATGAACAAATTAGGAAGAACTTAGAAGCAACAGAGATGTGGTTTTTAAGACGAATGTTGCGAATTCCTTGGACTGCCAGAGTAACTAACAACGATTGCCTGAAAGAGGCTAATGAAACTAGAACACTATATACAACAATAAGAAAGAGACAAACATCTTTCTTTGGTCATGTGATGAGAAGAGAGGCATTGGAGAACATCGTGACAACTGGAAAGATCGAGGGGAAGAGAGGCAGAGGCAGACCAAGAGAAATGATGCTGGACGGACTGAGACGGTGGCATGGAGGAATATCATCAGCAGAGTTGATCCAGAACACCAAAGACCGAGATCTGTGGAGAGTCATGAACGCCTACGCCAGCCGGCACGGCACTTGATGATGATGATGACACCACACATCTTGTGTTATTTACTATGATCTACACCACACATCTTGTGTTATTTACCTTGATCTACACCACACATCTTGTGTTATTTACCTTGATCTACACCACACATCTTGTGTTATTTACCTTGATCTACACCACACATCTTGTGATATTTACCTTGATCTACACCACACATCTTGTGTTATTTACCTTGATCTACACCACACATCTTGTGTTATTTACCTTGATCTACACCACACATCTTGTGTTATTTACCTTGATCTACACCACACATCTTGTGTTATTTACCTTGATCTACACCACACATCTTGTGTTATTTACCTTGATCTACACCACATATCTTGTGTTATTTACTATGATCTACACCACACATCTTGTGTTATTTACCTTGATCTACACCACACATCTTGTGTTATTTACTATGATCTACACCACATATCTTGTGTTATTTACTATGATCTACACCACACATCTTGTGTTATTTACTATGATCTACACCACACATCTTGTGTTATTTACTATGATCTACACCCAACATCTTGTGTTATTTACTATGATCTACACCACACATCTTGTGTTATTTACTATGATCTACACCATGCATCTTGTGTTATTTACCTTGATCTACACCACACATCTTGTGTTATTTACTATGATCTACACCACACATCTGTGTTATTACTATGATCTACACCATGCATCTTGTGTTATTTACTATGATCTACACCACACATCTTGTGTTATTTACCTTGATCTACACCACACATCTTGTGTTATTTACTATGATCTACACCACACATCTTGTGTTATTTACTATGATCTACACCACACATCTTGTGTTATTTACTATGATCTACACCACACATCTTGTGTTATTTACTATGATCTACACCATGCATCTTGTGTTATTTACTATGATCTACACCACACATCTTGTGTTATTTACCTTGATCTACACCACACATCTTGTGTTATTTACCTTGATCTACACCACACATCTTGTGTTATTTACTATGATCTACACCATGCATCTTGTGTTATTTACCTTGATCTACACCACACATCTTGTGTTATTTACCTTGATCTACACCACACATCTTGTGTTATTTACTATGATCTACACCATGCATCTTGTGTTATTTACCTTGATCTACACCACACATCTTGTGTTATTTACTATGATCTACACCACACATCTTGTGTTATTTACTATGATCTACACCACACATCTTGTGTTATTTACTATGATCTACACCACACATCTTGTGTTATTTACCTTGATCTACACCACACATCTTGTGTTATTTACTATGATCTACACCATGAATCTTGTGTTATTTACCTTGATCTACACCACACATCTTGTGTTATTTACCTTGATCTACACCACACATCTTGTGTTATTTACTATGATCTACACCATGCATCTTGTGTTATTTACTATGATCTACACCACACATCTTGTGTTATTTACTATGATCTACACCATGAATCTTGTGTTATTTACTATGATCTACACCACACATCTTGTGTTATTTACTATGATCTACACCACACATTTGCTGTTATTGATGATGATGATGACACCACACATCTTGTGTTATTTACCTTGATCTACACCACACATCTTGTGTTATTTACCTTGATCTACACCACGCATCTTGTGTTATTTACTATGATCTACACCACACATTTGCTGTTATTGATCATGATCTACACCACACATCTTGTGTTATTTACCTTGATCTACACCACACATCTTGTGTTATTTACTATGATCTACACCACACATCTTGTGTTATTTACTATGATCTACACCACACATCTTGTGTTATTTACTATGATCTACACCACACATTTGCTGTTATTGATGATGATGATGACACCACACATCTTGTGTTATTTACCTTGATCTACACCACACATCTTGTGTTATTTACTATGATCTACACCACACATCTTGTGTTATTTACCTTGATCTACACCACACATCTTGTGTTATTTACTATGATCTACACCACACATTTGCTGTTATTGATCATGATCTACACCACACATCTTGTGTTATTTACCTTGATCTACACCACACATCTTGTGTTATTTACTATGATCTACACCACACATCTTGTGTTATTTACCTTGATTTACAACACACATCTTGTGTTATTTACTATGATCTACACCACACATCTTGTGTTATTTACCTTGATCTACACCACACATCTTGTGTTATTTACTATGATCTACACCACACATCTTGCTGTTATTTGATCATGATCTACACCACACATCTTGTGTTATTTACCTATGATCTACACCACACATCTTGTGTTATTTACTATGATCTACACCACACATCTTGCTGTTATTGATCTATGATCTACACACACATCTTGTGTTATTTACCTTGATCTACACCACACATCTTGTGTTATTTACTATGATCTACACCACATCATTTGCTGTTATTGATCATGATCTACACCACACATCTTGTGTTATTTACCTTGATCTACACCACACATATTGTGTTATTTACTATGATCTACACCCCACATCTTGTGTTATTTACCATGATCTACACCACATATCTTGTGTTATTTACTATGATCTACACCATGCATCTTGTGTTATTTACCTTGATCTACACCACACATCTTGTGTTATTTACTATGATCTACACCACACATTTGCTGTTATTGATCATGATATACACCACACATCTTGTGTTATTTACTATGATCTACACCATGCATCTTGTGTTATTTACCTTGATCTACACCATACAACTTGTGTTATTTACCTTGATCTACACCACATATCTTGTGTTATTTACTATGATCTACACCATGCATCTTGTGTTATTTACCTTGATCTACACCACACATCTTGTGTTATTTACTACGATCTACACCACACATTTGCTGTTATTGATCATGATATACACCACACATCTTGTGTTATTTACTATGATCTACACCACACATCTTGTGTTATTTACCTTGATCTACACCATACAACTTGTGTTATTTACCTTGATCTACACCACACATCTTGTGTTATTTACCTTGATCTACACCACACATCTTGTGTTATTTACCTTGATCTACACCATGAATCTTGTGTTATTTACCTTGATCTACAACATACATCTTGTGTTATTTACCTTGATCTACACCACACATCTTGTGTTATTTACCTTGATCTACACCATACAACTTGTGTTATTTACCTTGATCTACACCACACATCTTGTGTTATTTACCTTGATCTACAACATACATCTTGTGTTATTTACCTTGATCTACACCATACATCTTGTGTTATTTACCTTGATCTACACCATACATACTTGTGTTATTTACCTTGATCTACACCATACAACTTGTGTTATTTACCTTGATCTACACCATACAACTTGTGTTATTTACCTTGATCTACACATACATCTTGTGTTATTTACCTTGATCTACACCACACATCTTGTGTTATTTACCTTGATCTACACCATACAACTTGTGTTATTTACCTTGATCTACACCACACATCTTGTGTTATTTACCTTGATCTACACCACACATCTTGTGTTATTTACCTTGATCTACACCATGAATCTTGTGTTATTTACCTTGATCTACACCATGAATCTTGTGTTATTTACCTTGATCTACACATACAACTTGTGTTATTTACCTATGATCTACACCACACATCTTGTGTTATTTACTATGATCTACACCACACATCTTGTGTTATTTACCTTGATCTACACCACACATCTTGTGTTATTTACCTTGATCTACACCATGAATCTTGTGTTATTTACCTTGATCTACACCATGAATCTTGTGTTATTTACCTTGATCTACAACATACAACTTGTGTTATTTACCTTGATCTACACCACACATCTTGTGTTATTTACCTTGATCTACACCACACATCTTGTGTTATTTACCTTGATCTACACCACACATCTTGTGTTATTTACCTTGATCTACACCACACATCTTGTGTTATTTACCTTGATCTACACCATGCATCTTGTGTTATTTACCTTGATCTACACACATACATCTTGTGTTATTTACCTTGATCTACAACACACACTTGTGTTATTTACCTGATCTACACCATACACTTGTGTTATTTACCTTGATCTACACCACAATCTTGTGTTATTTACCTTGATCTACACCACAATCTTGTGTTATTTACCTTGATCTACAACATACAACTTGTGTTATTTCCTTGATCTACACCACACAACTTGTGTTATTTACTTGATCTACACCATGAATCTTGTGTTATTTACTATGATCTACACCATGAATCTTGTGTTATTTACTTGATCTACACCATACAACTTGTGTTATTTACCTTGATCTACACCACACATCTTGTTTATTTACTTGATCTACACCATGAATCTTGTGTTATTTACCTGATCTACAAACATACATCTTGTGTTATTTACTATGATCTACACCTACATCTTGTGTTATTTACCTGATCTACACCACACATCTTGTGTTATTTACTATGATCTACACCATACATCTTGTGTTATTTACCTTGATCTACACCATACATCTTGTGTTATTACCTTGATCTACACCACACATCTTGTGTTATTTACCTGATCTACACCATACAACTTGTGTTATTTACCTTGATCTCCACCACTACAATCTTGTGTATTTACCATGATCTACACCAACATCTTGTGTTATTTACCTTGATCTAACCATACAACTTGTGTTATTTTACCTTGATCTACACCATACACTCTTGTGTTATTTACCTTGATCTACACCATACAGCTTGTGTTATTTACCTTGATCTACACCAACACACTTGTGTTATTTACTTTGATCTACACAATACACTTGTGGTTATTACCTTGATCTACACATAATCTTGTGTTATTTACCTGATCTACACCATGAATCTTGTGTTATTTACCTTGATCTACACCATACAATGTGTGTTATTTACCTTGATCTACACCATAATCTTGTGTATTTACCTTGATCTACACCACAATCTTGTGTTATTTACTTGATCTACAACCATAAATCTTGTGTTATTTACCTATCTACACCATGAATCTTGTGTTATTTACCTTGATCTACACCACATCTTGTGTTATTTACCTTGATCTACACCATACAACTTGTGTTATTTACCTTGATCTACACACCGCTTGTGTTATTTACCTTGATCTACACCATGAATCTTGTGTTATTTACCTTGATCTACCACACATCTTGTGTTATTTACCTTGATCTACAAACATGATCTTGTGTTATTTACCTTGATCTACACCATACATCTTGTGTTATTTACCTTGATCTACAACATACAGCTTGTGTTATTTACCTTGATCTACACTGACATCTTGTGTTATTTACCTTGATCTACACCATACATCTTGTGTTATTTACCTTGATCTACACCATACTCTTGTGTTATTTACCTTGATCTACACCACAACTTGTGTTATTTACCTTGATCTACACCATACATCTTGTGTTATTTACCTTGATCTACACCATACATCTTGTGTTATTTACCTTGATCTACACCATACAACTTGTGTTATTTACCTGATCTACACCATACAGCTTGTGTTATTTACCTTGATCTACAACATGAATCTTGTGTTATTTACCTTGATCTACACCATACAACTTGTGTTATTTTACCTGATCTACAACATGAATCTTGTGTATTTACCTTGATCTACACCATACAACTTGTGTTATTACCTTGATCTACACCATACAGCTTGTGTTATTTACCTTGATCTACAACATGAATCTTGTGTTATTTACCTTGATCTACACCATACCAACTTGTGTTATTTACCTTGATCTACAACATGAATATTGTGTTATTTACCTTGATCTACAACATACACCTTGTGTTATTACCTTGATCTACAACATACAGCTTGTGTTATTTACCTTGATCTACACCATACAACTTGTGTTATTACCTTGATCTACACATACAACTTGTGTTATTACCTTGATCTACAACATGAATCTTGTGTATTTACCTTGATCTACACCATACAACTTGTGTTATTTACCTTGATCTACAACATGAATCTTGTGTTATTTACCTTGATCTACACCTACAATCTTGTGTTATTTACCTTGATCTACACCATACAGCTTGTGTTATTTACCTTGATCTACAACCATGACATCTTGTGTTATTTACCTTGATCTACACCATACAACTTGTGTTATTTACCTTGATCTACACACATGAATCTTGTGTTATTTACCTTGATCTACAACATACATACTTGTGTTATTTACCTTGATCTACACCATACAATCTTGTGTTATTTACCTTGATCTACACCATACAACTTGTGTTATTTACCTTGATCTACACCATACAGCTTGTGTTATTTACCTTGATCTACAACATGACATCTTGTGTTATTTACTTGATCTACACCATACAGCTTGTGTTATTTACCTTGATCTACACACATGAATCTTGTGTTATTTACCTTGATCTACAACATGAATCTTGTGTTATTTACCTTGATCTACACTATACAACTTGTGTTATTTACCTTGATCTACACCATACAACTTGTGTTATTTACCTTGATCTACACATACAGCTTGTGTTATTTACCTTGATCTACACCACTACAACTTGTGTTATTTACCTTGATCTACAACATACAACTTGTGTTATTTACCTTGATCTACACCATACAACTTGTGGTATTTACCTGATCTACAACATACAACTTGTGTTATTTACCTTGATCTACACCACACATCGTGTGTTATTTACCTTGATCTACACCATACAACTTGTGTTATTTACCTTGATCTACACCATACAACTTGTGTTATTACCTTGATCTACAACATCAGCTTGTGTTATTTACCTTGATCTACACCATACAACTTGTGTTATTTACCTTGATCTACACCATACAACTTGTGTTATTTACCTTGATCTACACCATGAATCTTGTGTTATTTACCTTGATCTACACCATACAACTTGTGTTATTTACCTTGATCTACACCATACAACTTGTGTTATTTACCTTGATCTACAACATACAGCTTGTGTTATTTACCTTGATCTACACCATGAATCTTGTGTTATTTACCTTGATCTACAACATACATCTTGTGTTATTTACCTTGATCTACAACATGAATCTTGTGTTATTTACCTTGATCTACAACATACAGCTTGTGTTATTTACCTTGATCTACACCATACAACTTGTGTTATTTACCTTGATCTACACCATGAATCTTGTGTTATTTACCTTGATCTACACCATGAATCTTGTGTTATTTACCTTGATCTACAACATACATCTTGTGTTATTTACCTTGATCTACAACATACATCTTGTGTTATTTACCTTGATCTACACCATACAACTTGTGTTATTTACCTTGATCTACAACATACAACTTGTGTTATTTACCTTGATCTACAACATACAGCTTGTGTTATTTACCTTGATCTACACCATGAATCTTGTGTTATTTACCTTGATCTACAACATACATCTTGTGTTATTTACCTTGATCTACAACATGAATCTTGTGTTATTTACCTTGATCTACACCACAATCTTGTGTTATTTACCTTGATCTACACCATACAGCTTGTGTTATTTACCTTGATCTACACCATACAACTTGTGTTATTTACCTTGATCTACACCATACAACTTGTGTTATTTACCTTGATCTACACCATACAGCTTGTGTTATTTACCTTGATCTACAACATGAATCTTGTGTTATTTACCTTGATCTACACCATACAACTTGTGTTATTTACCTTGATCTACAACATAGAATCTTGTGTTATTTACCTTGATCTACACCATACACTTGTGTTATTTACCTTGATCTACACCATACAGCTTGTGTTATTTACCTTGATCTACACCATGAATCTTGTGTTATTTACCTTGATCTACACCATACAACTTGTGTTATTTACCTTGATCTACAACATGACAATCTGTGTTATTTACCTTGATCTACAACATACAATCTTGTGTTATTTACCTTGATCTACACCATACAGCTTGTGTTATTTACCTTGATCTACACCATACAACTTGTGTTATTTACCTTGATCTACACCATACAACTTGTGTTATTTACCTTGATCTACACATGAATCTTGTGTTATTTACCTTGATCTACACCATACAACTTGTGTTATTTACCTTGATCTACAACATGAATCTTGTGTTATTTACCTTGATCTACACCATACAACTTGTGTTATTTACCTTGATCTACACCATACAGCTTGTGTTATTTACCTTGATCTACAACATGAATCTTGTGTTATTTACCTTGATCTACACCATACAACTTGTGTTAT
The DNA here is from genome assembly GCA_014155875.1 of Cepaea nemoralis. NCBI lineage: Eukaryota > Metazoa > Mollusca > Gastropoda > Stylommatophora > Helicidae > Cepaea > Cepaea nemoralis. Next base: position 15,878 of record JACEFZ010012863.1, read on the forward strand.
TTACCTTGATCTACAACATGAATCTTGTGTTATTTACCTTGATCTACAACATACAACTTGTGTTATTTACCTTGATCTACAACATACAACTTGTGTTATTTACCTTGATCTACACCATACAACTTGTGTTATTTACCTTGATCTACACCATACAACTTGTGTTATTTACCTTGATCTACACCATACAACTTGTGTTATTTACCTTGATCTACACCATACAGCTTGTGTTATTTACCTTGATCTACAACATGAATCTTGTGTTATTTACCTTGATCTACAACATACAGCTTGTGTTATTTACCTTGATCTACACCATGAATCTTGTGTTATTTACCTTGATCTACAACATGAATCTTGTGTTATTTACCTTGATCTACACTATACAACTTGTGTTATTTACCTTGATCTACACCATACAACTTGTGTTATTTACCTTGATCTACAACATACAACTTGTGTTATTTACCTTGATCTACAACATACAACTTGTGTTATTTACCTTGATCTACACCATACAGCTTGTGTTATTTACCTTGATCTACACCATAAATGATGTTTTACTTACGTTGGTCTATGTATGGACTCCAAGTTCCACCCAGTTTAAATAAGATGAGTACCGTGCCATATCTTCAGAGCTAAAGTGGCCGGAGTGTTACTGACAACATCACCCAGCGAGCGCCGATTGGTCTATACAAATATTGATCTAGCACTATATGCCACATACACATTGAAGGCTATAAATTGGTCCTTTACTTGCAGATTTTACCCCACACATCACCTCCCATTCTTACCTAATTATCCCATCTATGGTATTTATCCTAACTCCAACAATTCACCGTGCTTTATTTATCCAGATTTTCCTCCCTGCCCCAATCCTCACTATGATGTTGAAGATAACCAAGATCGGTGCAGATTACGCATAGTCTGTCCGTTAATTGACTGGGACAGGGTATTTACGTACCAGTCAAAGACTAAGTGCCTTTTGATGAACCCTTTCATAAAGTGTTATCTGTGTGGCCTGGAACGAACTCCCGCGGCCCTAGTTAGTCTGGTCTCGTGTGTGACGACAGCATCCACTGTGATGAGCGGTCGGAAGCTTAATCGCTGCTTCCATAAATAGATCATCATTCCAAGAATAGCAATACATGGAGAACTATTTTCGTTGTTGTACAATCTCCCGAGGGAAGCAGTGATTGTCTTTTCCTGCGTGGTGACAATTTGTGAGTTTCCCCGCAGACGCTGGCGGTTTCTGTTGGGTCATGTTTAGAGGATTTAAAAGGCAAGAGATTCGATTTCATTGCATCGAACACACGACCTTCGCCGCTCGAGACAATCGCCTTACCCTTTCGCAACGGAGACTTCCCTGTTGGGACACCTGTCTTACAGTAGGTCTTTATGTTCTCCCCAGTTGGGATATGTGTCTTACAGTAGGTCTTTATGTTCTTCTCTGTTAGGACATCTGTCTTACATTAGCTCTTTATGTTCTTCCCTTTTGGACGTGTGTCTTTTATATATATATATATATAGTAACGTCCATTTTGTTTCTTGTAATCGTGTTCTAGTAAAGCTCACAGTCTACGTGTTCTGGTGATTCACTCATTGCCTTTATATAAAAGAACATTTATGTTGTTTCAGCAGATGTTTTAGTGTACAAATTGTTCGCGGTTTGCTATTGTATGTTAAAAAAGGTTCTATCTAACATTAAACACGAGAAGATCTGATCCCCAATCTGAGATGCAGTTTTTGCTTGTCCTATTCTAGTCCCGGGAGTCAGGTCTTAGTCAGATATGACTGAGCTACCGTATGACAGTAGACGGTACTACCTGCTTTCTGTCAGCGCCGAATGTTGGGCGGCGCTTACCAAACCCGACACCCCACATTGTGCCAACGGCTTCGGGCGGAAGAGTGCAATTGGGAGGGTACTAGCCTTATCCTGGTGCGAGGAAATGCAACCCAAAGACAAAATAAGTCATGGCAGGGCAGACCAGGCCCTAAGCCTTGGTTGGCAGCTGGTCTAGGATCGAAGCTCCGACAGGCGGACAGTTAGAGCATTGCTTTGCTGATCCGGCAGCTTCTGCAGCTTGTCTTGTTCCAGATGTATAGGTGTTAACTTTCCTCTGGAGTGTACTAGGCAGGCCGAGAGAGGGATCATGCTGCATGGGCAACACATGGTTTCTTTATTTTAGCCCAGGCTTTGTGCTATGGAGAGGCAATAACTCCATCCCTGGTCTTAACCGGTCTCGGAATCAAAGCGAGAGGCAACTGTTACGGGTTATAAGTCCTTGTCAGTTGGCGTAGACATGGGGCGCAACGCGTTGCCTCTGACGGTGGGAGACACCTACAGGTGTCACTGATCAGCTACCGCCCGCCTCAAGCTGGGCAGCCCCCGGCAAATTGGGTGCTGATCCGCCACAGCCTGCCTGCTTCAATGGGTGCTTGGGGCTAGGACAAAATCTCAATCGCAGGCTGTAAAACCAATGCACCAAGTACTAATAAAAAAAATAATAAAAACATCAAGCTACGGCTTGCAACCTGGAACGTGAGAACCATGTGTCCAGGATTTTCCACTGACTTGACAAATATTGACGATGTGAGAAAAACGGCTGTGATTGATGCTGAACTCAATCGTCTTAACATTGACAAGAACAAGGGAGATCGGAGCGACTGCAACAACTATAGGGGTATCTCACTTCTGTGTATTGTTGGGAAAGTATTTGCCAGAATTGTCCTGCGCAGACTTCAAGTCCTGGGAGATCAAGTCTACCCCGAATCACAGTGCGGCTTCCGTCAGAACCGGTCTACCATTGATATGATATTCTCATTGCGACAGATGCAAGACAAATGCCGGGAACAAAATCAGCCACTGTTTATTGCCTTCATCGACCTCACAAAGGCATTCGATTTGGTCAGTCGTGAGGGTCTGTTCAAAGCACTAAAGAAGATTGGCTGTCCACCAACTCTTCTGTCCATTGTGGAATCGTTCCACACAGGCATGAAGGGTATAATCAAGTTTGATGGCTCAACTTCAGAAGAGTTTGAAATCAAGAGTGGAGTTAAGCAAGGTTGTGTACTAGCCCCCACCCTCTTTGGGATATACTTTTCACTTCTACTGAAATATGCCTTTCGTGATCAGGATGACGGTATATACATTCACTCACGCTCAGATGGTGGCCTCTATAATGCTCAGAGATTGAAGGCCAAGACCAAAATTAGCAGGGTACTAATCAGAGAGTTGCTTTTTGCGGATGATGCTGCGATTACGACCCACTCTGAGGAAGAACTACAACATCTACTATCTGCATTCTCCAATGCTTGTTCTGAATTTGGTTTAACAATTAACAAAAAGAAGACACAGATTATGTCACAAGGTGCACATGGTGTACCATCAATCTTTATTGACGACGCCGAACTGGAGATAGTAGACCATTTTACATATCTTGGATCAGAGGTAAATAGCAAATTATCCCTCGATCAGGAAATCAACATCAGGATTGGCAAGGCAGCAACAACAATGAACATGTTAGCAAAAAGAGTCTGGGAGAACAGGAAGCTTACTGTCAAAACAAAAGTCCTCGTCTACCAAGCCTGTGTCCTTAGTACTCTTCTTTATGGCAGTGAAACCTGGACAACTTACTCACGCCAAGAGAAACGTTTAAACAGCTTTCATATGCGGTGTCTGCGAAGAATACTTGGTATTAAGTGGCAAGACAAAATCACAAATACTGAAGTATTGGAAAGATCAGGTTGTGTGACGGTGTATTCCATGCTCAGTCTTCGTAGACTTAGATGGATAGGACACGTTAGGAGGATGGATGATGGTAGAATACCAAAGGACATCTTTTTTGGTGAATTACAGACGGGTAGGAGATCTCAGGGTCGGCCTCTACTACGATACAAAGATGTGTGTAAGCGGGACATGATTGATACAGGCATTGATAATGCACAATGGGAGCACGTCGCCGCTGAACGTGTTGCATGGAGGGCAACTATCAGAAATGGAGTAAAGACAAAGGAGAAAATTATTGCAGATAAAGCACACACAGAGCGTGAGAGACGTAAGATGGTGCAAAATGGTGGAAATGACCATGTTTTCACATGCACCTACTGTGGGCAAACATTTGCAGCAAGAATTGGCCTTACCAGCCACACTTGCCACCGCCATGGATCGTAGTTATTGCCATATGACAGTTATTAAGCCTTTTTGAAGCACAATGTACCAAACTATCGTCTGTCAAGACGGAAAGGTGCCAATGAATGATTCTAGTCCTGATAATGTTGTTGATATTTATAACACATCTCTTCCATCTGAAACTGCCTCGGTGCCCAGATGTTGCCTCGACTCAGCACCACGTATTTTAACTGTGCATCTATAAGTTACCCAATTCTTTGATATTATCAGCGCTTCTGTCACCTGGCTATTTAAGCCATCGGACCACATTAAAGAGTCAACGCCCACTGTCTGAATCCGTTTATATTGCCATATCCTGCTGCGGTCTAGCACGGTCTTCTTCAAGCCAGAACTGCACACTTCACTGTAACTGACCCGTATGTTGGTCATTACAATTAGTCCTCTGTGACGTGATGCCATGATAATTGCCGCGTCATTTGCTGACTTTATCTTAACGGACTAACATCTCTGGCACATGTACAGCTCTCACGTGATTGTGGTGACGAAAATGCACCATATTCTTCTTCTTGTCCAACATACTGTTTGTTTGCTATGAAAGTGTTTGATAATTCTGTTAGCTGTGTTTCATGTCCTTTTCAGGACCCATCCCCCACTGGTCCAAGCCTGAAACCCAGCTCGTGCCTGTGGCTTCTAGTAGCTGTCAGCATGCGACAGCGGCCACGCCCCCTCCCCCCCGGGGCAACAGCTGTGAGAGGCTGGCTAAACCAGGCATGGGTATCCGATTTGGTTTCAAACCAAGAGGTAAACTAGGGTATGCCTACCCAGCATGTGAAGACAGGATTCGGCAGCCTGCGCGGAAGAAATCATTCCTGATTCAACGGGCAAGACGGGGTTTACCTGCAAAGCGTTGTGGAACGTAATGAGCACGGCAAGGCACGTAGAGCGCCCTGGTCATCCACTGCACCTGTATTCGTCTCCAGTCGTCTCTGACTTGTCTTGCCACTGGACTCAGATGGACTCAGGCGAGAGAGTGAGGTCGACGAATTGCGCAACTCTTCCTCACTTTACTCCAAGTCATCGCGCAAGTCATTCTTCATCCAACGTCATATATCACCTTCAAGCCCTGTGGCGATGGGCGAGCGGCGAAGCGGCAGGCGTGGGTACGCTGGCAACCGTAGTCGCAGACTTGCACACAGGCGGCTCAGGCCATATGGTCGTCTTCTACAGACCGGAGCAGCAGTGGAATTCGGCAGCCCCCTGAGCGACTGAGCAGCTCTCTATAGGAACACACTGCTCACCTCCATAGCATGAGGAAGGGGCTAGAAAATTTGCCCTAAACATTGTCTCCTTGTGCCGGGTACAGTTGGTATGACTGCTTCACTACAATGATGGATAGAGTGTTTACAGCAGGTAGAGAAGTTATTATACTAGGTGACTTCAACATAGATATTAGTAAATCCAACCAGACATGGGACGATATCATTCTTTCTTACAATTTCAAACAACTAATAAACCGTCCCACAAGAGTTACTGACACATCCTCAACTATAATTGATCATATATATGTTACTTGTCCAGATAATATTATTGAATGTTCTGTTCCTGTTAGTACAGTTAGTGACCACTACCCGGTATGTTGTACATGGTCAAGAATTGGGTTCAAATCTCTTAAACATAAACATGTAAGTATCAAATTTAGAAATTTTAAAGCATTCAACCAAGATTTATTTTTGCAAGACTTAAGAAAAGCAGCCCTTGATCACGTTTACCAACTTCCTGACCCGGACGATGCATTAGCTTTCTGGACGAAGACAGTCTACAATGTGTTCAATAAACACGTGCCAATCAAAGAAGTTCGAGTCAAAAATCAACATAAATCCCCATGGGTCACTAGAGAAGTTCTGGAAATCATGAGAGAGCGAGATACAGCACACAAAAATAAAGATTTCATCAATTACCGCAGACTAAGGAATAAAGTTCAATATGAAATTCGTAGGATCAAAAAAGATCATTTTAAAAATTTGATTGTAGATAATTCAAACAGTACAAATATATGGAAGGCTATTAACTTGCTAACCAATAAGAAACGCCCTACAGAATCAGCAATACCAAATTCCATAACATGCGATGAATTCAGTTTGTTCTTTCAATCAGAAATAGAGAATCTAAAGTCTTCAATACCAGACTCATCGTGTAATTTAAGTTCACTGGCATCATTCTGTGAGGAGAAGTGCACCAGAAATATTCCCGCTGAGATTCCTTTAATGTCTGTTGCAGACGTTTATAAATATCTCTTAAACCTCAAATCAACAAACTCACACGGCCTAGATGGTATCAGTAATAGAATTCTTCGTTGTGCTGCACCAGTCATTAGCGAGTCCTTAACGTTCATATATAACCAGTGCCTGGCCAAAAACTACTTTCCATCTGCATTTAAAATTGCTAAAGTGTTTCCGCTAATTAAAAATGGCTCAATCGATAATAGCGTTTTGGGTAATTATAGACCTATTTCCTTACTATCGTCGCTATCAAAACCACTAGAAAAACACATTCATAATATAACGTTACACCATTTAATTAACAACGATCTAATAATTAACAGTCAATCTGGGTTTCGACCTAAATATTCTTGCCATAGTGCTCTAACAAAAATGACCGATAACTGGCACTTAAACATCAACAACGGGAGAATTTGTGGAGCGGTGTTTGTAGACTTTAAAAAAGCTTTTGATATGGTAGATCACGATATTTTAATTAGAAAACTAAAACAAATGAAGACAAGCACCAACATGGTGAACATAATTACGTCATTTCTATCCGACAGACAACAAGTCGTGTCCTTCAACAACTGTCTATCAAGACCCACACAACTTAATATTGGTGTGCCTCAGGGCTCAATACTAGGTCCGCTGCTTTTTGCAGTTTATATTAATGATCTTCCTTTATATATCAATACAACTTGTGATCTATTTGCAGACGACTGTACTATATATACTAGTCAAGAAAACCGTAGTGAATTAGAGAATTCTTTACAAAAGGAACTTGATAATCTTACTAGATGGAGCAATGAAAACCGCATGCAAATTAACATCGACAAAACCAAATCCATGCTAATAACGACCAGACAAAAACTACAGACACTAGCCATAACTGGACCACCACTCGAACTCCGCATGGGCTCGTTACCTATAGTTAATGTGACTGAACATAAAACACTAGGTCTTTTAATTGACAGCCATTTGAACTGGAGCTCTCATGTTCACGCTCTTACCAAGAAAATAGCACAAAAAGTTTACCAACTTGCTAAAATTCAGCACTTCCTGGACGAAAGCACACGAAAAATATTCTATACATGCTATATCCAATCACATCTCGATTACTGTTCCACAGTTTGGGATGGTTGCCCTAAATCTAATTTAAAACGACTATGTTCTCTTCAAAACCGCGCTATTCGTCTGGTTTCTGGCATAAAGCACGTTGAAAGTAATAATTTGTACAGTCATCTAAGACTTCTACCACTTCAAAAGCGCTTCCTTTTCAACAAAGCCAAATTAGTGAATAAAATTATATCTCAAAATACCCCAGAGTATCTTCTGCCGCTGATTCAATCTAATGCAATGAACAGCAAGCGCCTAAATTTGTTACATGTCTCAAAGCCTAGATTGGACCTATACAAAACATGTTTCGCCTATTCTGGTGCTCACTTATGGAATGGTCTGCCTCCAGATCTGAAAACTCCAATGAGTCCCTACACATTTAACCGAAAACTCTTTCAATACTTAATCCATATCGACTATATGCCACCATAATTCATTTACTGGTATAATTGTTCATTATAATTGTTCACTATATATGTGTGTGCGTGTTGTGTGTGTGTGTGTGTGTGTGTGAGAGAGAGAGAGAGAGAGAGAGAGAGAGAGAGAGAGAAAGAGAGAGAGAGAGAGTGAATGTGTGTGCGCGCACCTGCATGCGTGTGTGTGGAGAGAGTGATTGAGCGAGAAATGGTGGGGGAATGTGTCAGTGCATGCATTCGTACGTGTATGTGTGAGAGTAAGTGAGGGAGTGTGTGAGTGAGTGCATGCGTTCATGCGTATGTGTATGTGTGAGAGAGTGTGATTGAGAGAGTGTGTGTGTGTGTGCATGAAGGATTGTGTGTGAGGGAGTGAGACAGTGGGAGAGTTGTTGTGTTAGTGTGTGTGTGTGAGCGCGCGCATGCGTGTGAGTGTGTGTATATGAAAGAATACACAGAGAGAGAGAGAGAGAGAGAGAGAGAGAGAGAGAGAGAGAGAGAGAGAGCTGAGCAGATGCATGTCATGTAACACGCATGTTATGTAACACGCGAATCCATATGTTTGTGTATTCTCATCTGTCATATTATCAGTTAAATACCAGTTGATTTTATCATGTATAATATAAACTTATGTTCATTACTGTAGTTTGAGTGAGAGAGTGAGTGAGTGTGACTGAGAGACAGAATGAGTTAGAGTGAATGAGTGAGAGTGAATGAGTGAGAGTGAATGAGTGAAAGTGAATGAGTGAGCGTGAGAGTGAATGAGTGAGCGTGAGAGTGAATGAGTGAACGTGAGAGTGAATGCGTGAGAGTGAATGAGTGAGCGTGAGAGTGAATGAGTGAGCGGGAGAGTGAATGATTGAGCGTGAGAGGGAATGAGTGAGCGGGAGAGTGAATGAGTGAGCGGGAGAGTGAATGAGTGAGCGTGAGAGTAAATGAGTGAGAGTGAATGAGTGAGCGGCAGAGTGAATGAGTGAGCGGGACAGTGAATGAGTGAGCGTGAGAGTGAATGAGTGAGCGTGAGAGTGAATAAGTGAGAGTGAATGAGTGAGCGGGAGAGTGAATGAGTGAGCGTGAGAGTGAATGAGTGAGCGGGAGAGTGAATGAGTGAGCGGGAGAGTAGAATGAGTGAGAGCGAATGAGTGAGCGTGAGAGTGAATGATGTGAGCGGGAGAGTGAATGAGTGAGCGTGAGAGTGAATGAGTGAGAGTGAATGAGTGAGCGTGAGAGTGAATGAGTGAGCGTGAGGGTGAATGAGTGAGCGGGAGAGTGAATGAGTGAGCGGGAGAGACAGAATGAGTGAGAGTGAATGAGTGAGAGTGAATGAGTGAGCGGGAGAGTGAATGAGTGAGAGTGTGTGAGTGAATGAGTGAGAGTGAATGAGTGAGAGTGAGAGTGAATGAGAGAGAAAGAGAGAGAGAGAGAGTGTGTGTGTGTGTGTGTGTGTGTGTGTGTGTGTGAGCGTACGCATGCGTGTGAGTGTGTGTATATGAAAGAATACAGAGAGAGAGAGAGAGAGAGAGAGAGAGAGAGAGAGAGAGAGAGAGAGAGAGAGCTGAACAGATGCATGTCATGTAACACGCATGTTATGTAACACGCGAATCCATATGTTTGTGTATTCTCATCTGTCATATTATCAGTTAAATACCATTTGATTTTATCATGTATAATCTAAACTTATGTTCATTACTGTAGTTTGAGTGAGAGAGTGAGTGAGTGTGAATGAGAGACAGAATGAGTGAGCGTGAGAGTGAATGAGTGAGCGTGAGAGTGAATGAGTGAGCGTGAGAGTGAATGAGTGAGCGTGAGAGTGAATGAGTGAGCGGGAGAGTGAATGATTGAGCGTGAGAGTGAATGAGTGAGCGGGAGAGTGAATAAGTGAGAGTGAATGAGTGAGCGAGAGAGTGAATGAGTGAGCGTGAGAGTGAATGAGTGAGGGTGAATGAGTGAGCGGGAGAGTGAATGAGTGAGCGTGAGAGCGAATGAGTGAGCGGGAGAGTGAATGAGTGAGAGTGTGTGTGTGTGTGTGAATGAGTGAGAGTGAATGAGTGAGCGTGAGAGTGAATGAGTGAGCGTGAGAGTGAATGAGTGAGCGGGATAGTGAATGATTGAGCGGGAGAGTGAATGAGTGAGCGGGAGAGTGAATGAGTGAGCGGGAGAGTGAATGAGTGAGCGGGAGAGTGAATGATTGAGCGGGAGAGTGAATAAGTGAGCGTGAGAGTGAATGAGTGAGCGTGAGAGTGAATGAGTGAGCGTGAGAGTGAATGAGTGAGCGTGAGAGTGAATGAGTGAGCGTGAGAGTGAATGAGTGAGAGTGAATGAGTGAGAGTGAATGAGTGAGCGTGAGAAGGAATGAGTGAGAGTGAATGAGTGAGCGTGAGAGTGAATGAGTGAGCGTGAGAGTGAATCAGTGAGCGGGAGAGTGAATGATTGAGCGTGAGAGTGAATGAGTGAGCGTGAGAGTAAATGAGTGAGCGTGAGAGTGAATGAGTGAGCGGCAGAGTGAATGAGTGAGCGGGACAGGGAATGAGTGAGCGTGAGAGTGAATAAGTGAGAGTGAATGAGTGAGCGGGAGAGTGAATGAGTGAGCGGGAGAGTGAATGAGTGAGAGTGTGTGTGTGTGAGTGAATGAGTGGGAGGGAATGAGTGAGAGTGAGAGTGAATGAGTGAGCGGGAGAGTGAATGAGTGAGCGGGACAGTGAATGAGTGAGCGGGAGAGACAGAATGAGTGAGAGTGAATGAGTGAGCGGGAGAGTGAATGAGTGAGCGGGAGAGTGAATGAGTGAGCGTGAGAGTGAATGAGCGAGCGGGAGAGTGAATGAGTGAGCGGGAGAGTGAATGAGTGAGCGGGAGAGACAGAATGAGTGAGCGTGAGAGTGAATGAGGGAGCGTGAGAGTGAATTAGTGAGCGGGAGAGTGAATGAGTGAGCGGGAGAGTGAATGAGTGAGAGTGTGTGTGTGTGAGTGAATGAGTGGGAGGGAATGAGTGAGAGTGAGAGTGAATGAGAGAGAGAGAGATGTGTGTGTGTGTGTGGTGTGTGTGTGTGTGTGTGTGTGTGTGTGTGTGTGTGTGTGTGTGTGTGTGTGTGGCGCGCGCTGGCATCACTACTTTTACGTCACATACTTTTTATGTACATATTTTTCTCCATGTTTAGCCTTGTTTATGTTTACAACATTCATTTCACAATGTTTATTTTTCTTCCTATGTAAATGTATAATGCTCTTGATGAACGAAAGACGAGTGATTGGAAGGGCCGAATGTAAGACGGGCCTGCGCGCCCAATTTGTGACCCTAATAAAGTTGATTTGATTTGATTTGATTTTGCTCCATCACTACCTAACCAGCTAGCCGCGGTTGGTGGGTACCCTTAACTGCGGTCGACATACAAACAAAGATAAAACAAGCAAAGCTAAAAGAGTAAACCATATTCCCTTAACAATTGGAACTTGGAAAGTACGCACCCTACTTGACAGAGACGGTGCGTCGGGTCCAGAGAGACGAACAGCACTGATTGGGAGAGAGCTGGGCAGGTACAACATCGACATTGCAGCCTTGAGCGAGACACGACTTGCAGAAGAAGGCCAAATCTGTGAAATAGGTGTCGGCTACACATTTTTCTGGAGTGGAAGGAAAAGCGAGGAAAGACGCCAATCCGGTGTGGGATTTGCCATTAAGTCGGCCATGGTCGGCAAATTAGCTGGATTTCCAAAGGCTATAAACGACAGGCTCATGACCATGAAGATGCCCCTGCTGAATGGAAGGAAGCATGCAACCATTGTGAGTGTCTACGCACCAACTATGACCAACGAAGATGATGTCAAGAACAAGTTCTATGAGGACCTGCACAGTGTATTAACATCTGTTCCCAAAGGAGACAAACTTATACTCCTTGGGGATTTCAATGCCAGAGTAGGCACGGACACCACCTCTTGGAGTGGCATTATTGGAAAGCATGGAGTCGGAAATTGTAACAGCAATGGACTCCGCCTCCTTTAGACATGTGCCGAACATGATCTCCTGATTACGAACACAATTTTCCGTCTCCCCATGAGAAATAGGACATCGTGCCTGCACCCTCGCTCGAAACACTGGCACCTCTTTGACTATGTCATTGTCAGGAGGAGTGAAAGACAAGGCGTCCGAGTGACAAAATCCATGTGTGGTGCCGAATGTTGGACAGACCATCGTCTCATTGTCTCGAAAATAAACATTCACATCAGGCCACCACGGCGTCCTCAAGGGGTGAACATGCAAAAATAGCTAAATGTCACCCGCCTAAACAGCAAGAAAATGCAGCAGTCGTTTGAAAATATGCTGGAAGACCGCCTCAAGCCAAATGCTGCAGCTAAACAGGAAACAGAAACAGAATGGAGAGCCCTAAAGGACATAATTTACAACACTGCTATGGAAATCCTGGGCCCAGCTCCCCGAAAGCATAAAGACTGGTTTGATGAAAATTCCGAAGACATCAACCAATTGCTGGCCGAGAAACATCTTCTCCTCAAGGCACATTTGAATGACCCAAAGTCAACATAAAAAAAGATGCCTTCAAGAACATTCAGAGAGAAGTGCAGCAGAAACTTCGGCACATGCGGGACTCCTGGCTGAGCAGCAAAGCTGATGAAATTCAGGGCTTTGCTGACAGACATGATATGAAAAACTTCTACGACTCACTGGAAGCGGTCTATGGTCCTACATCACCAGTAGTTCCCCTCCTCAGTGCAGATGGGGGAACATTGATCACCGATAAGAAAGAAATCCTTCAACGCTGGGCAGAGCATTTCAGCAACATCTTAAATGCAACTTCCTTCTTCGATGATGAAACCATCAACTGCCTTCCTCAAGTTCCTACCAATGAGACACTTGATGACCTGCCAACCATAGTGGAAGTAAACAAAGCCATCCAGCAACTCTCCAGCGGCAAGGCACCTGGTCCTGACTCCATCCCAGCAGAGATATACAAGGCAGGTGGGCCGATCCTAACAGAGCAGCTTCACCAAGTCTTTACAAACATATGGGTGAACGAGACCATGCCACAAGATTTCAAGGACGCGTCAATAGTCCACCTTTACAAACGTAAAGGAAACCGCCAATCCTGTGACAACCACCGAGGCATCTCCTTGCTTTCAATTGCAGGGAAGATACTCGCCAGAATTCTTCTCAATCGCCTCACAGCCCATCTCGATCAAGGTCTTCTTCCTGAGAGTCAGTGTGGCTTCAGAAAAGAACGTGGAACTGTTGACATGATTTTCGCTGCAAGGCAGCTGCAAGAGAAATGTCAGGAACAGAACTGCGAAATGTTCTCCACTTTCATTGACCTTACCAAGGCTTTTGATACAGTCAGCAGAGAAGGACTGTGGAAGATTATGGCAAAATATGGCTGTCCACGAAAGTTTGTCCAAATAGTGCGGCTATTTCATGATGGCATGCAGGCAAGAGTACAGGAAAATGTCGAACTGTCTGAACCCTTTCCTGTCACCAATGGAGTGAAGCAAGGATGTGTCCTGGCACCAACACTGTTCAGCCTCATGTTTTCAGCCATGCTGATGAATGCCTTCGAGAACGACGACATTGGAATAGACATCAACTACCGTATGGATGGAAAGTTATTCAATCTCAGAAGGCTGAAAGCTAAAACCAAAATTAACAGCGACACCGTCAGAGAGCTCCTGTTTGCTGATGATTGCGCTCTGTACGCCAACTCAGAGGCGGACATGCAACATAACGTTTCAGCTTTCTCACATGCCTGTGCCAACTTTGGGCTGAATATCAACTTGGAGAAGACTGTAGTTATGTACCAGCCAGCTCCAGGGAATAATCACATTGTGCCGAATATCAAAGTGAATGATCATAGACTAAGTGTTGTGGACAAATTCACCTATCTTGGCAGCACTGTGTCACAAGCTGCCACAATTGATGACGAAGTGAATGCAAGAATCTCCAAGGCCAGTGCGGCCTTTGGCAGACTGTACAAGAATGTATGGGACAGAACTGGAATAAGCCTGCAAACAAAGCTAAAAGTCTACAAAGCAGTTGTATTATCCACACTGCTATATGCTTGTGAAACCTGGACTGTTTATCAGCGACACGCTAGGAAATTAAACCACTTCCACACAGTCTGCCTGAGGAAGCTACTGAAGATTAAATGACAAGACAAGATTCCAGACACTGAAGTCCTAGAAAGAGCATCCATGCCCAGTATCTACACTGTACTGATGAAGAATCAGATTCGCTGGGCTGGTCACTTGACTCGCATGCCTGATCACAGGCTCCCTAAACGAATTTTTTACAGCGAACTGTGTTGTGGTGAACGCTCCCACGGTGGCCAGAGGAAACGCTTTAAAGACACTCTGAAAATTTCACTGAAGGCTTTTTGGAATTCATCATGACACCTGGGAGGCTGCAGCCAGAGACCGAAATTTGTGGCGTGCATCATTAAGCAAGGGTGCAGTCATATGTGAGGCAACCAGGACTGCAAGAGCTGTGAAGAAAAGGCAGGACAGAAAAACCACTGCAGGAAATCCTCCTCCAGAAACGTCAAGCATTCCTTGCCCACATTGTCAAAGAACATTTCGAGCCAAAATAGGCCTTATCAGCCATCTTAGAACCCACGGCTCCATACCTTCAACCCCACTGGATGAAATGAATGGTCATCATCATTCTTGATGGACAAACAACATTAACAGCTGTGTTTGAACGCATCTGTTCGTTTACATTCCTGCTGGTCGACTTCTACCGATTATTCCAGGAACAATGCCTTCCATCACTGTTCTTTCCATGCCGCTGTGACTTTAAGATGGCCACAGTGTTTCGCTTTTCCAAATATTATACTGTTTGTGAGCTAATTGTCTTCGATGTTCAGATCTGTGCGTGCAGATAGCAAATACCAGATAACTACCCGCTGGGTCAGGTTCATGTGGACTTAAAAAGTAAGACAACAGTGTATGTCTGGAACAAGACCTATATGGACAAAATATGACATTGGGTCACCATTACTTAAGGTCATAGGTTATTACACATGTTCGGATAGAAACTAACACGGCATGATCTGGATTTGATCAATATGAAATGAACTATGTTATGATTATATTTTATTACACTATAATATAATCGGTGGCATGAAGAAATATCATCAGCATAGTTGATCCAGAACATCGAAGAGCAATATCTGTGGAGAGACATGAACTCCTACGCGAGCTGGCAGGGCAAATCTTGATTATGATAATATAATTATATATAATCACACTTTAAACTGTTTGCGGACAAGGCATTTCCAGAAACGTAGGTACTTGTCCTTGTTTGAGGACAAGGGTATGCATTTCCAGAAACGTCACTTGCGTTTACTTAATTTCAAAATGACTGAATAGACCAATTAGGGACTCTGCTCTGTGGCGAAAGGGTCATGAATGCAATTCGTAATCCCGCATACCGCGTTCGAAACAAAGCAATGGACGATTTGGGAGCAGACCGCCTTGCGTTGGTTTTCCATACAAAAGTATAATGCCGGTCGTTCAGAAACCAATGACAAACTAGTTAACACGAACGCACAAGTTCCACAGGAACCACATACAGCAAAATATGCTGGTGTTGATCTGCTACGTCCTGTAAAGGATATGCAATTAACTAACCAATTAGGGAACACGTTGAGGCAACTAAGACAGTTCATAAACAAACACACATATAGTGTTTGGCGCTAATAGAAGTAGGAGACATAAGTAAGGATTAGAGGACGCACTAGATAACCAAAAAAAAAAAAAAATGAAAGCTAAAGTTACCGACCGGTATTTGACCAATTAGTTGGTCAAGCGTCAAAGTATACAATCTCTCTTCCCCTTGATCTTTCCAGTTGTCACGATGTTCTCCAATGTCTCTGTTCTCATCACATACCAAAAGAAGCTTTTTGTCTATTTCTTATTGTTGTATTAGATATAACGTTCTAGTTTAATTAGCCTCTTTCAGGCAATCGTTGTAGGTTAATCTGGCAATCAAAGATATTCGCAACATTCGTCTCAGGAACCACATCTCTGTTGCTTCCAAGTTCTTCCCAGTCTGTTCATTTAAATTCCAAGATTCACTGCCATACAGCAAAACTGTTTCTATACAGAACTTGAGCACTTTCTTTCTTACATTCAATGATAGTGGCTTATTGCATACGATACTTTTCATTTTCTGAAATGCTGATTTTGCTTGCCCTATTTTGTTTTTAATTCCCAGGACATAACATAAATAATATAAGATATATAAGATGGCACAGTACTGATGGCAGACAAGGAATCTGCAGCAGTCGGTGGATGATGATGTTGTACACAGTCGTCTGCTAGTGAATGGTAAGATACAGCAGACAATATGGCCGTGTCCTAGAAGTAACAAATACCACAGTGTCATTGCAAGTAAACGAGACTATTGTGAAACAGTTGAATCGGTACAACTGTCTTAGAACAGTCATGACTTCTGACAGAAGGTGTCTTGTAGAGATTAGAACACGAATCACCATGGCAACTGTAGCCTTTGTCATGAAGGAAAACATACTCAATAACAGGCTGTCAACTGCAGAGAAAAATAGGATTTAAAGTGTTATATAGAGCCATACAGTTGTTGCATGTGTGTGAAACATGGATAATAAGCAAAGTCGCAGAGAGACATCATGTGACTGCTGAAATGTGGTTTCTGAGAAAAATGCAAATTAATACCATGGGCCGACTGAAAGACAAATGAGAGGATAACAAGAAACAAATGTATAACTGGCGCTCACTGCCAGGGACAATGTATAACTGGCGCTTACTGCCGGGGCAATGTATAACTGGCGCTCACTTCCCGGGACAATGTATAACTGTCGCTCACTGCCCGGGACAATGTATAACTGTCGCTCACTGCCCGGGCAATGTATAACTGGCGCTCACTGCCCGGGACAATGTATAACTGGCGCTCACTTCCCGGGACAATGTATAACTGGCGCTTACTGCCGGGACAATGTATAACTGTCGCTCACTGCCCGGGCAATGTATAACTGGCGCTCACTGCTCGGGAAAATGTATAACTGGCGCTCACTGCCCGGGACAATGTATAACTGACGCTCACTGCTCGGGACAATGTATAGGTGAAAGATTTGCCACATATGAAAACACCGATTATTAGAGCCGATTTGTTCATACCAGAGTGCGATCAGCGTTGCCAGTAGTGGGTTGTGCTCAATATTTTAAAATCTCAAATCCCGAAACAACAAATAAATCAATTTGATTATTGCTCGCTGAACCTTAGGCGGCCTGGTGTGCCTTGCCAGTGAGAAGACCTGATCGTTCGGGTCCACATCGATTGACGGACGTCAGTCGCGGCGATCGGGCAAATCTTGAGCTACAGCCTACGATGGGTGACGTTGTAGTATTCTGTTGTGATAATTTGGCCGTGTCCAGCGTGTGCCGCGTGGTCTAGTGTTTACACACCCGCTTCATGCGCCAGTGATCCGGGTTGTGCTCAATATTTAAAAATTATAGAAATACTAAACTGAAACACCGGCCTTACATGTTACTTAAATTAAATGGGTACTGTCTAAACTACTGCCGCCATGGGTGAGGTCTGGTGCATTTATAGCTATTGTGAACTACCTGAGGTGATATATAGGGAACTAAGAGTCAAACAGTCGACACATAGTCATCTAGGAGTTAATCTATTTACACACAGTGAAATAGGAGTTAATATGTTGACACATGGTGAACTAAGAGTTAATCTATTGACACACAGTGAACTAGGAGTTAATATGTTGACACTATGGTGAACTAAGAGTTAATCATTTGACACTGTGAACTAAGAGTTAATCTGTTGACACACAGTGAACTAAGAGTTAATCTGTTGACACATGATGAAGTAAGAGTTAATATGTTGACACACAGTGAACTAGGAATTAATCAATTGACACACAGTGAACTATAAGTTAATATGTTGACACATGGTGAACTAAGAGTTAATCTGTTGACACACAGTGGACTAGGAGTTAATCTGTTGACACACAGTGAACTAGGAGTTAATCTGTTGACACATGATGAAGTAAGAGTTAATATGTTGACAAATAGTTAACTAGGAATTAATATGTTGGCATACACTGAGTTGAGTTGAGCTAAGGACCGACATCACTGCACTCAGGACACTTCCATACGCGCTCCGTCCCCTCGCTCAACAGCCAGCGAAGAGTCATACTACAAATCGTTCCCACGACTATCTGACTGAAAGTTCTCCTTGTCATCCCTCTCGGTTTTGAGATTCTTTCAGAACCCCTGCTGATCCCCCGCAATATCATTCTTTCCACATACCGGGTTCTCAGTCTGTTCCCCCTGTCTTCTCTACCTGGTCCCACAGGCGCTAGCCCACCTCTCCCATTGTCCATAGGTAATCTACCACCAAGAGACGTATTTCCTGCCAGCCTATCAGTCCTGTTAACTCCCTCGCACTCCCGCACGACCAGGGTAAAAAATCTATACAATTCTCACAATCTGTGACCTCTGAAGTGAGGATAGCCATTCCATACGAAACATTCCTTTCCCCACCTTACTTAGCAGACTCCTCGTGTCCCTAATGAATGTAATGTAGTGGTCTTGAACCAACGGAATGCAGCTGTTACAGCATCCATCTCCACGCTAGTGGTCGTAGTCTCATATGCCAGACACTCCTTTTTCAAGCATAGACATACATCAAACTAATAGTTAATGTGTTGTCGCAGTGAACTACGAATTAATCTATTAAAACCTGATGAAGTAAGAGTTAATCTGTTGGCACATGATGAACTAAGTGTTAGTCTGTTGACACATGATGAAGTAAGAATTAATCTGTTGACATATGATGAAGTAATAGTTAATTTGTTGACACGTGATGAAGTAAGAGTTAATCTGTTGGCATATGATGAAGTAAGAGTTAAACTGTTGGCATATGATAAAGTAAGAGTTAATCTGTTGACACTTGATAAAGTACGAGTTAATGTCTGTTGACACATGATGAAGTAAGATTTAATATGTAGACACATGATGAAGTACGCGTTAATACCTGTTGTCACACAGTGAACTACGAATTAGTTTACTGATGCAAGATGAAGTAAGAGTTAATCTGTTGACACACGATGAGGAAAGAGTTAATCTGTTGAATCACTGAAAAAAAAAGTGTTTGCATATCCTTTACAGGACATCGCTGTCAACATCAGCATCTTTCAGCTGATTGTTGATGTCTTTGGCAAGGTTACGCTCAGTAGTTTGCCATTGCTTTCTGAGCAGCCGGCTCACATACCCCGTAAGTTACCGACGCGATTCGAACCACTGCTGATTCTCACCGTTGTCACGTTACTTACGAGAGTATACGAGATTACGGAGAAAGGTTGCTAGCCTCTACGCCAGTAAGCCGGCGAATCATGTTGAAGTAAGAGTTAATATCTGTTGACACATAGTGAACTAAGAGTTATTCAGTGTCGAGACGACCAGAAATTAGAGTCGGACAAATGGCGGCCATTAGTGATGGCAGTAACATCAAGGAAAGGGCACACTGTTGTTCCAGGAGGACAAATGAGCTCGGCTTGTATCGAACACGCAAGACCCCGACCACAGGAAACCTGATTATCGGAAAGAAGATTCGATCTTCGAATGATGATTGGCAATCTTGCCTACTTTAAACAGCAGTCATGCGATGAGTGGGAGACATATTAGAAACAACTGCGCAGTGGACGTGAACTCGGCGTACAAGAATAACGACCGACACGAAAGTCTTGCAGCGGCAACCTACAATTTGCAAGAAGCTCACTCAACCAGGCTGATGATATAATTGACAATGTTAGTGTTGCAGAGATTAGTACGTGTCCAACATTTACCCGCATTCTCATCTTCCACCTCACAGTTTCAATCTATTTCATGCGAATCTATTTCATATAGCAGGGACATTTTCTGGCGATTTAATGTTATCTGCATTAAGTATGCTTGAGTTGATGTGTCTGTGTGTGAGTGTATATGTCCGTGTCCTCGTTCTTCAGTTCCAGAACAAGGCTTCAGGTGCATGACATCAGTGGATTGTTTCCATGTAAAATTTATGCGTAGGTATCATACACACTCATACACACATGCGCGCGCAATCACAATATCGTTCAGTTACTCGGCAGTACCGAGATGAATCAGAAAATATTGAATATATAAATTAATAATTGCAAGTAAATACTATTCGTTTATGATTTGTGTAAGAACATATTGGTACAACAATTTACAAAGACGTGCATGTAACCAACATTACACAGACGACCAAGAATATAGCCATGCAGGCTTAGGTAGAGAGAGAATTTCTGAGAATTGGGAACAAAAGCACTGTCATATGTCAGACCACTTCAACGTTAGTCTTGGGGGTGTCTAATTTGATGATGATGACGATGATGATGATGATGATGACGATGATGATGACGATGATGATGATGCAAACAAATGAACAAGACCCTCACGGTAAACAAACGGTGACTGAATATGTGTTAAGAATGACAATATGGTTTCCACAGTAATAAAAGTATGAACAGTGTCATATTTGTGCCGGCTGAATAAACGGACATTTCCATCTTGATCTAGAGGGCGGACATTGACTGAACCAAGATGATAATGTGACAACAGATCCTTGTATACCCGCTCAGTTTGTATTACTGTAGGCACCGACAGATATACGCATTCCGTGGCCTCGATGGTCTAATGAATACATATTGATTTCTCCTCATTTATTCCTTTTGTGGGTTCAGAAATTACCTAGCTTGAAAGTCTTTATTACTTGTACGCCATTGGCTAGCTTGTGTTGTAGTCCCAGCAGTCTACCGGTGGAGACAACAATTATGACTGTTGTATATTCACCCCAGTACAAATTGAACGGAAATTTTAGAAACCTGAAGCTTTTATTTTAATGGGAAACATAAACATGCGGTCTGTGTGTGAACATGGAGATCTGTGTGTGAATACTGAGGTCTGTGTGTGAACGTGGAGGTCTGTGTATGAACATAGGGGTCTGTGTGTGTGAACATGGAGGTCTGTGTGTGAACATGGAGGTCTGTGTGTGAACATGAAGGTCTGTGGGTGTGTGAACGTGGAAATCTATGTGTGAACATGGAGGTCTTTGTGTAAACATGAAGGTCTGTGTGTGTGAACGTGGAAAGTATGTGTGTGAACATGGAGGTCGTTGTGTAAATATGGAGGTCTTTGTGTGAGCAAGAAGGTCTGAGTGTGAACATGGAGGTCTATGTGTGAACATGTAGGCCTGTGTGTGAACCTGAAGGCCTTTGTGTACACATGAAGGTCTGTGTGTACATCTGGAGGTATGTGTATGAACATGATGGTTTGTGTGTGAAAAAAATGGAGGTCTGTGTGTGAACCTGGAGGTCTTTGTGCGAACACGAAGGTCTGTGTGTGAACCTGGAGGTCTGTGTGTGAAAATGGAGGTCTATGTGTGAACGTTGAGGTATGTGTGTGAATATGGAGGTATTGTGTGAACGTGCAGATCTATGTGTGTGAACATGCAGGTCTGTGTGTGAAGACTGAAGTCTGTGTGTGAACGTGGAGGTCTGTGTGTGAAGATGGAAGTCTGTCGTGAGTAAACATGGAGGTCAGTGTGTGAACATGGAGGTCTGTGTGTGAAGATGGAAGTCTGTGTGCGAATATGGACGTTTGTGTATGAACATGGACGTATGTGTGTGTAATTTAAGGTCTGTTTGTGAACTAGGAGGTCTGTCTGTGAACTAGGAGGTTTGTGTGTGAACATGGAGGTCTGTGTGTGAACCTCGAGGTCTGTGAATATGAACTTGGAGGCTTGTGTATGAACATGAGAGTCTCTATGCGAACAAGGAGGTCTGTGTGTGAACATGGAGGTCTATGTGTGAACATGGAGATCTGTGTATGAACATAGATGTCTGTGTGTGAACGCGGAGGTCTGCGTGTGTGAAACTGGAGGTCTGTATGTGTGTGAACGTGGAGGTCTATGTGTGAGCGGGGAGGTCTGTTTGTGAACCTGGAGGTCTGTGTGTGAACGCGGAGGTCTGTGTGTGAACGTGGAGGTCTGTGTATAAGCATGGAGGTCTGCGTGTGTGAAACTGGAGGTCTGTGTGTGTGAAACTGGAGGTCGGTGTGTGAACGTGGAGGTCTGTGTGAATATTGAAGTCTGTGTGTGAACATAGAGGTCTGTGTGTAAACATGATAGTCTGTGAGTGAAAATGGAGGTCTGTGTGTGTGAACGTGGAGGTTAGTTTCTGAACATGGAGGTATTATGTGAACATGGAGGTCTATGTACGTGAATGTGAAGGTATGTATGTGAACATTGAGGTGCTTGTGTGAAAATTGAGGTATTTGTGTGTGAAAGAGGAGGTCTATGTATGAAACTGGAGGTCTATGTGTAACCATGGAGGTCTTTGTGTGAACATGATGGTTTGTGTGTGAAAGTGGAGGCATGTGTTTGTGAAACTGAAGGTCTTTGTGTGACCACAGAGGTCTATGTGTGAACCTGGAGGCATGTATGTGAAATGGAGGTCTATGTGTGTGCTATGACCTGAATTAGGTCATAGGTTAGTGAGTGCAGATAGTTTAGAGTCGTGCTCAGTTCAGTGACGGTGGTCAGCAAGTGAACACCCGAACGTGAAAGGCGGGCACTGTGCACACAACGTGAAACACGTTGGAACTCGCTTCCTAACAGGAAGTGGGGGACAGACAAGTTAGTTTGCGTCGAGCTGTTGTCCAGTATGGACATGGTGAGATCCATCTAGAGTTATGGCCAACATTGTGCCACTCTATCGTTATATAATTGTATCGTGTTCGTGATGTTTATGAATTGTGGAACGATAGACATGTAATTGTGCTTAATATATTTATGGAAAATGCTGACGGAGTTTTGTCATTATATAGTGCGTTCAGCTAGTTATAGTGTGTGTACACAGTTTATTAAGTGAGTCAGAGTATGTGGCTCATCAACTCCACGGTCAAGACCGGCAAACGAGGCATAATCACGAACTCTCAAATGGCCTTATGGTGATAAATACTAAGAGCGATAGAGTGGCTCTCCAGCGCACCTTGCGGCACAGTTGTTCGAGGGCGTCAGCGCTACCTGTCATACGCTATGCTGTTATCCATCAGTTTTACATATTCCTGTTGCCGTATGGTTATGCTAAAGCGCCATCAAACAGCACTAGAGTATATCTCATCCATCTCATCAGATCTGCGGCATCAGATATCCACCTATGGCACTAGGCCTAGACCATGGTATATATATCTATAAGATTCTGATCCATGGCACTATATCAGCTGTGATCCGTGGCAGTGTGAATATGGAGGTCTGTGTGTGAACAATGTGGTCTGTGTGTGAACATGGAGGTATGTGTGTGGACGTGGAGCTATGTGTGTGAACATGGGGGTCTGTGTGTAAGCTTGGGAGGTCTGTGTGTGAATGTGGACATGTGTATGAACATGGACGTATTGTGTGTAATTGAAGGTCTGTGTATGAACTTGGAGGTTTGTGTGTGAACATGGAGGTCTGTGTGTGGACATGGAGGTCTGTGTGTGAATCTCGACATCTGTGAATATGAACTTGGAGGCTTGTGTATGAACATGAGGGTCTCTGTGCAAACATGGAGGTCTGTGTGTGAACATGGAGGTCTATGTGTGAACGGGGAGGTCTGTGTGTGTTAAGCTGGAGGTCTGTGGTATGAAGCTGGAGGTCTGTATATGTGAAGCTGGAGGTCTGTGTGTATGAAGCTGGAGGTCTGTGTGAATATTGAGGTCTGTGTGAATATTGAGGTCTATGTGTGAACGTGGAGGTCTGTGTGTGAACGTGGAGGTCTGTGTGAATATTGAGGTCTGTGTGAATATTGAGGTCTATGTGTGAACGTGGAGGTCTGTATCTGAACGTGGAGGTATGTGTGTGAACATGGTCTGTGAGCGAAAATGGAGGTCTGTGTGTGTGCTGTGTGAATATTGAGGTCCGTATGTGAAAATAGAGGTATGTGTATAAAAATGGAGGTCTGTGTGAACATATTGAGGTCTACGTGTGGACATGGAGGTCTGTGTGTGTGTACAAACGTGGAAGTATGTATGTGAACATGGAGGTCTGTGTGTGTGTGTGTGTTTTTTTAAATTATTATTTATGGTGTGTGTGGTTGTGTGTGTGTGTGTGATTGTGTGCGTGCATGCATGCCTGCCTGCCTGCCTGCCTGCACGAGTCCGTACATGGAGACTCAGCGAATATGCCCGTCGCTAAATCATGTAATATATTGTGTGTATTCAGACACAGTGAAACATGCTATAAATGCAGGTCAGCAAGGCCGAATCGACAAGATCGATCGTTCTTAACGTGGAAGTATGTGTGTGGCCATGGAGGTGTGTGTGTGTATGTGTGCGTGCGTGCGTGCGTGCGTGCGTGTGTGCGTGCGTAGGTGTGTGTGTGTGTACATTAACGTGGAAGTATGTGTGTGTGAACATGGAGGTCTGTGTGTGTGAACGCGGGAGTCTATGTATGAAACTGGATGTCTATGTGGCCATGGAGGTCTGTGTGTGAATATGATGGTTTGTGTGTGAAAATTGAGGCATGTGTGTGTGAACCTGGAGGTCTTTGTGTGAACACTGAGGTCTGTGTGTGAACCTTAAGGTCTGTATGTGGAATTGAGGTCTGTGTGTAAACTTGGAGGACTGTGTGTGAAGATGGAAGTCTAAGTGTGAACATGGAGGTCTGTGTGTGAGTAATATTTTCTGTGTGTGAACAGGAGGTTCTGTGTGTGAACATGAAGGTATGTGTGTGACGTTGAGGTATGTGTGTAAATATGGAGGTATTTGTGTGAAAATGGAGTCTGTTTGTGAAATTGGAGTCTGTTTGTGAAACTGGAGGTCTATGTGTGTGAACGTGGAGGTCTATGTGTGTGGACGTGTAGGTCTATGTGTGTGAACGTGGTGGTTTATGTGTGTGAACGTAGAAGTCTGTATGTTAACATGGAGATCTAAATGAATGAACATGGAAGTCTATCTGTGAACGTGGAAGTCTATGTGTGAACTTCGAAGTCAATGTGTGAACTTGGAGGTATGTGTGTAAACATGGAGCTCTGTGTGTGAATATGAAGATATGTGTGTTAACATGGAAGTCTGAATGTGAACGTGAAAGTTAGAATGCGATCGTGGAGGTCTCAATGTGAACGAGGAGGAAGAAAAACGCAAGTATCTTTCTTCTCGTGCCGACCGGATTGCTCTGGTCTTGTGTAAGTGTGTCTTGTCGTAAGTACCAACTGGCCGTGTAGCGTGTACCAACAGGCTGTCTCGTGTGTACCAACAGGCTGTCTCGTGTGATACTGGTAGTTCTCGTGCAGACAAGGTTTACACTGGCAGCACAAACGCAACGATGTCACCTGATATCCTTTTACTGGTATTGCTGTTACAACTTCCTGATGTTATTATTTTATGGTACCATGTTTCTAGTTGTCTGCTGCTATGTTTCGAGCCGTCTATTGTTATGTTTCCGGCTGCCAGCTGATATGTTTCCAGCTATAATCTGTTATGTTTCTAGCTGTCCGCTGATATGTATCTAGCTGTCAGCTGTAATGTTCCTAGCTGTCTGCTGTTATGTTTCTAGCTGTCTGCTGTTATGTTTCTAGCTGTCTGCTGTTATGTTCCTAGCTGTCTGCTGTTATGTTTCTAGTTGTCTGCTGTTATGTTTCTAGTTGTCTGCTGTTATGTTTCTAGCTGTCTGCTGTTATGTTTCTAGCTGTCTGCTGTTATGTTTCTAGCTGTCCGCTGTTATGATTTCTGATGCCATTGCTTACTGATATTAATGTTTCTACTGTGAATATTGAGCGCTGGTATGTTGCCAGTTTTCGTGTTTCTTGTAGTCACGAGTTACCCTTTTAGCCGTCAGCTTTTATGATTTCTGCTATTATTATTTCCTACTGTTATTATACCTTGCTGTTATTATTTCCTGCTGTTATTGCTTTCACCTGCTGTTATTATTTCACGATGTTATTGTTTACTAAGGTCACTCTTTTCTGCTGCTATATTGCTTCCTGCTGTTATGTTTTCCTAGTACCGTTATTGTTTTCTGCTGTTATTGTTTTCTACTGTTGTTATTGTTTTCTACTGCTGTTATTGTTTTTCTACTGCTGTTATTGTTTTATAATGAAGCCACATGAAATGCACAAATGATTTCCTGCCATATTTGCCAGTATCTGATCATGTACACATGACAGAAATAATCCAACACACATTACTATAGCAGCGCAGTTGATATAAGTAAATATGCCCGTCGTTAAATTGTGAAATATGGTGTGTGTGTGTGTGTGTTGAAACACGGCGAAATATGTCCGTCGTTAAATTATTTATGGTGTGTGTGTTTGTGTGTGTGTGTGTTAAAACACTGCGAAATATGTCCGTCGCTAAATTATTTATGGTGTGTGTGTGTGTGTGTGTGTGTGTGTGTGTGTGTGTTGAGACAGCCAATTATACTCGTCGATAAATATGTAATATATTGTGTATTATCTTCGCCGCTAAATTGTATAGTACGTTGTGTGTGTGTGTGTGTGTGTGCGTGCCTGCCTGCCTGCCTGCCTGCCTGCCTGCGCGCGTGTGTACATGGAGACGCATTGAATATGCCCGTCGCTAAATCATGTAATATATTGTGTGTATTCAGACACAGTGAAATATGCTACCATTGCAGGTCAGCAAGGCCGAACCGACAAGATCTGTCGTTCTTAATTATCCGGTGTGCTGATGCCGAGGTAGCGGCTTTAACCCTTAGGCCGGTCATTTGGACTCAAATGTTGACTTGATTTAGGGACGAAATTGCAAATACTTCTGAAGTCGGAGTGGGTTCACCTGACGGCGAGGGATACTGTTAATAAGAAAAGCTAATCCACACGCAAATATCAGTTCAGTGCACTAGAAGTAGTAGCACCTTTATGGACTACACGTGAGTTCAAAGTGAGCGAACGCAACCAAAAATTTAAATTAAACAAAAAAAATGCAGCACAAAAGTGTTAGAAATAATATGCACAATGTATTGTTTGTCTCAAATTTGCAACGGGAAAACATTGATTTCAATGTGTGTATCGCAGCTAGCTGTCCACCATTTAACCATTTGTGTGTCTGCTGGGTTTTGACGGCAGTTGCCTAGACTCCGTTCGGCGCTGGTTGTATATGATATCTGGGTAATCATCAAATCTGGCTGCTGTTTGCTTCCTGTATTTGGTGTTTCTTGTTTAAGGTACTCGTCGCCTTGTGCTGATTTCACTGTTTCCTACTTCTCGTAGTAATTGCGTCTACTGCTGGAGCGACAGTTTGTGTCAGCTAGCAATTAGTTTACCGGCGTTTATACAGGCGTGTAAGTTTACAATTATGTTGTAGATTTGTGAAATATTTAATTGTGCTCTATGGTACGCATCGGCAATCTACGGCACGCGTGCTGTGCATGGCATGCGGAACCAATTTCAATGGCTTGTTGAGTGAATCAAAATACAATATATGATCTCATTAAAATCTGCATTTCTAATTGAGGAGCGGCTGGCCGAGTGGCTACATTGCCGTATTCTCCTTCGGGAGACCCGGGTTCGAATCCTCGGTAAGGTTTGGAGTTTTTTTTCTGTCGGGGACAAAAGGAAAACTCTAACCTGCACAGTTCGCGGCGACTGCACTGGCCAGGCGGCCTTAATTCCTCAGGCTCAGGATCCCCCTGCCATACAGAGAAAGGTACTATATTGGCAGTAAATGACAGTTTGACAGTTACGCCACCAGACCATGGTACAAATGTTGGTGTTTTTATTAAGTAATATGATGCCATTAACATGTTCTGTTCTTCAAACTGTTCTGTTTACACCTTAGCAAACTGTAATATGACAATTGTATAATAAAAAATTCAAAATAATATGTTCATAACTTACATTTAAAAAAAAATAAATGTGTATATTTGTTTATATTTAATAAATTTATTGAATAATAATAATTTAAAAAAAAAAAACACAAGAAGAAAATGGTTATTTAATGTATCGAAGATAAAGATCGATATCACATTAATTTGTTCAGTTGCTGCCGTGTATAATAACTGATGGTGGTGCAATGTGTAACTTCACAAAGGTTTAGTTTGGCATATTGGCTGAAGTTGAAAGGGTTTGGTTTGGCAGACTGAGTAACTTTGCAAGGGTTTAGTTTAGCACGCGAAGTAAATTCGCAAAATGACGTCGGCACATCACTACACAAAGGTTGCCCAGCCTTGGCCTAGGGTATGCCTCAGGGACATAATCTACGTACCTTACTCAAAGTAATATATAAACTGGTATAACTCATGTTACGCACACACCTTATTTAATGTATTACACACATTACCAGAACTCACTAACCTTACTTAAAGTAGTACACACATTGCCATAGCTCACTAACCTTACTTAAAGTAGTACACAGACTGACATAATCCATACACCTTACTTAATGAACCGAAGTAAGTTATCAATCAATCAATCAGGTGCCGCCTCCGCAATGAAGATTGGCTGCAATGGATCTCCAACACTGTCTGTCTCTTGCTTTGACTGTACATTCTGTCAGGCTGATGTTCGTCCATCTCTTGATGTTATCCTCCCACTAGTATCGTGTCTACTTCTTGCTCGCTTTCCCTCAACCTTGCCTTCCAGTATGGTTTTTATAAGAGTATCATGTCTTTTAACGTGGCCAAAATATTTCACTTGTCTCTTCTTTATTTCTTTCATCAACTCTCTCTTAATTCCCAGTTTTTCTAGGACCTCTGCATTTGATTGTTTTTGTTTCCATGAAATACGACCTTTTTGTCTGTATACCCACATCTCCAGGCTTCCGAGCCATATAGTAGCGTTGAATATACGTAGCATTTGACAATTCTCATGTTTAATGCGTTATTAATCTCTCTAGATGTTAATACTGATTTCATGCCGTTGAAAGCATTTTTGGCCATCCTGTTTTCTTTTTGATTTCCATTTCACTTCTGCCATCTCATCTCATCTCATCATGTTCCTCTTGTACCTTGCGGTGTCGAGGTGAAGTATAAACTTCGTGAGAGTGCCCGATTATGGGCTTCATATATCGACATTCCCATGGATTCTGCTATTCCCTCCGTCCAACGTTTACGTGGTCGGCCTCGTCCTCTGTTTCCATCTGATCTGTATTTCTGCCATCATATGTTATTATATGTCCAAGATAAGAAAAACTTGTTACTTGTTCTAGTATCTGCCCGTTACTGTGATGTTCATTGATGACCTTTCCTTTTCACTGCTAATTATCATAGTTTTTGTTTTTTGGATGTTAATATCTAAGCCACATTATGCACTGTGCCTGTTTACTTCTTCCACTAGGTCTTGCAACTCTTGCTCACTTTCTGCTAGTAACACGGTATCGTCAGCATACCTAAGATTGTTTATGATTCTTCCATTGATGCTGAGTCCAGGCATTTCAGCTTGCTTAAAAATTCTTTCTGTGTATAAGTTGAAGAGGCTTGGGGACAAATAAGTTATACATAATATCATTATAACAACTGTTTTCAATATTTCAATTACAGGCTATCGCAAACTTCATATCATATACATGGAAGTTGTAGAACGAAAGAATGTTAAGTTGTAGAACGAAAGAATGTTGCCCAGTCTTTGTTGACGTAAATCAGATGAATGCATCGAAGCCGAACAGTGCCCAGGGCATGCTCTGTAATGTGGTCTGCAAATTGCGAGTGCTAAACAAATGTATGCAGCCACATATCCACACATATCTGGAAGCTCGTGCAGCTGCGTGTGGCAACTCTTGTCATGAGAATGCGGTTCTTGCATTCGGACAAATACAGTCGTTCTTCCCTAAGGGGACCTGCATTCAGCTACAGATCATCCATTCATCAAATCGGAATTACAGCATTACAGTTCAGTGAGATAAGAGTATGGGATTTTTCCCTTCAGAGAGCGGGCACTATACATCAATAAATAGGTTTGAAAACTTCCTTCGGGCCGCGCAAATTCTGTTCCGTATAGTTCAGAGGTCATTGTTCTAAGATAAGAACAATGCTGCTGCTGCGCGTGGTGGAGCAGTTGTGTGGGATGAGACACAGAAGACCAAATATGGTTGTATACAACAAAGCCTCATATCTCCCCATGTGTTATGTGTTAGATACAAACATATTTGCTGGTGGTTTCCAGGCTGAGCATCCGTGCCGACAATGCATTCAGTGATATTGGCTTTATATTTTACTGGAGAGAAATGTTTACAACAATTTAAGGATGTTAAAATCACCCTCTTCCAAGTGTGAGATACGAGGGGAAGTCATTCAGCAACAGGAATTTTACGAATAACACTTTGTTTTACAATAATACGGACCAGATAGTTTGTGTGTGTTTTGTTTCTCAACTTTCCCCAACCACTGTTCACCTGGGAGTACTGTGGTCTACCAGTCCACCTGGAAGTACTGTGGTCCACTTGTCTACTTGGAACTACTGTGGTCCATCACTCTACTTGGAAGTACTGTGGTCAAACTTTCCACCTGGAAGTACTGTGGTCCACCACTCCACCCAGAAGTACTGTGGTCCACCACAGTACCTGGAAGTACAGTGGTCCGCCATTCCACCTGGAAGTACTGTGGTCCACCTGTCCACCTGGAAGTACTATGGTCCACTTGTCCAACTGGAAGTACTGTAGTCCACCATTCCACCTGGAGGTACTGTGGTCCATCTGTCCACCTGGAAGTACTGTGGTCCACCTGTCCACCAGGAAGTACTGTGGTCTACCACTCCACCTGGAAGTACTGTGGGCTATCTGTGCATCTGGAAGTACTGTGGTCCACCACTCTACGTGGAAGTGCTGTGGTCCACCTGTCCACCCGGGAGTACTGTGGTCCACCTGTCCACCTGGAAGTAAAGGGGTCCACCTGTCCACCTGGAAGTACTGTGGTCCACCGTTCCATCTGGAAGTACTGTGGTCCACCAGTTCTCCTGGAAGTACTGTGGCCCACCTGACCACCTGGAAGTACTGTGGTCCACCTGTCCACCTGGATGTACTGTGGTCCACGAGTTCTACTGGAAGTACTGTGGTCCACCTGTCCACTTGGAAGTACTGTGGTTTACCTGTCCACCTGGAAGTACTGTGGTCCACTACTCCACCTGGAAGTACTTTGGTCTACCACTCCACCTGGAAGTACTGTGGTCCACCACTCCACCTGGAAGTACTGTGGTCCACCTGTCCACCTGGTAGTACTGTTGTCCACCTGGAAGTACTATGGTCCACCTGGAAGTACTGTGGTCCACCTGTCCACCTGGAGGTACTGTGGTCCACCTGTCCACCTAGAAGTACTGTGGTCCACAAGTTCTCCTGGAAGTACTGTGGTCCACCTGTCCACAGCTTGTGTGAAGCAGATTATGGGTGTGACGTTAAACCAAGTGTATGCAGCCTCCATTTCCCCGTTATCATCTGCAAACCTCTGTAATCTTCTCTCAAGGATCCAACTCGTGAACGTCTGGACTGTATGCTGAATGTTTCAAGACCTTACATTTTAAAGTACTTAGTTTGTGCACTATATTCGCAGCCGAATGAGGCCGGGCCTTGTAAAATATTCTTGTTGAGAGTAGTCCCCAGAGTTTCGGTCTTTCAATCCATGTATACTCTCTCCCTTGCTCAAACAACTGTCTCCATACTGAGGCTTCATGTTTCTGTAAATTTCTCAAGATTTTACACCATATGTCCACAAAAACAAACAACAGAAACGATTAACGTCTCGTTCTTCCAAGGTGAAAATTGATATTACGGCAGCCATTTCGTAATCGCTATTGCCTATGACAATCTGCTCTATCTTCACGACTCCTACATGTGCTATTTCGTAAGAGCCAATTTGTGTCTTGAAACATGATGTTCCGTTGTCGATATGTTCCATGCAATGTGTGATAACATTGCTGTTACTTAACGACTATCCACGCGTTTGGGTTGCAACAGACACAGAGAATAATGAACTGATCCAAGGCTATATTTAGACAAAGATAACACCGATACCGAATACAGTATCTGTAGTATGGTTCCAGAGTAGGTTGGCACCAACAATTAGTTCTCCTAAGTGTTGTTGATTACGCAATGATAGTTCCCCTAGACGATTTGGTGTTATGCCTATGTTGATAGTTTCCCTACACTGAGTGTTGTATCAAGTTGATAGTTCCACTACACTAAGTGTTGTATCAAGTTGATAGTTCCCCTATACTAAGTGTTGTATCAAGTTGATAGTTCCACTACACTAAGTGTTGTATCAAGTTGATAGTTCCCCTATACTAAGTGTTGTATCAAGTTGATAGTTCCCCTACACTGAGTGTTGTATCAAGTTGATAGTTCCCCTACACTGAGTGTTGTATCAAGTTGATAGTTCCCCTATACTAAGTGTTGTATCAAGTTGATAGTTCCCCTACACTGAGTGTTGTATCAAGTTGATAGTTCCCCTACACTGAGTGTTGTATCAAGTTGATAGTTCTCCTACACTGAGTGTTGTATCAAGTTGATAGTTCCCCTACACTGAGTGTTGTATCAAGTTGATAGTTCCCCTATACTAAGTGTTGTATCAAGTTGATAGTTCCCCTATACTAAGTGTTGTAATCAAGTTGATAGTTCCCCTACACTGAGTGTTGTATCAAGTTGATAGTTCCCCTACACTAAGTGTTGTATCAAGTTGATAGTTCCCCTACACTGAGTGTTGTATCAAGTTGATAGTTCCCCTACACTAAGTGTTGTATCAAGTTGATAGTTCCCCTATACTAAGTGTTGTATCAAGTTGATAGTTCCCCTATACTAAGTGTTGTATCAAGTTGATAGTTCCCCTACACTGAGTGTTGTATCAAGTTGATAGTTCCCCTATACTAAGTGTTGTATCAAGTTGATAGTTCCCCTACACTGAGTGTTGTATCAAGTTGATAGTTCCCCTACACTAAGTGTTGTATCAAGTTGATAGTTCCCCTATACTAAAGTGTTGTATCAAGTTGATAGTTCCCCTATACTAAGTGTTGTATCAAGTTGATAGTTCCCCTATACTAAGTGTTGTATCAAGTTGATAGTTCCCCTACACTGAGTGTTGTATCAAGTTGATAGTTCCCCTACACTGAGTGTTGTATCAAGTTGATAGTTCCCCTATACTAAGTGTTGTATCAAGTTGATAGTTCCCCTACACTGAGTGTTGTATCAAGTTGATAGTTCCCCTACACTGAGTGTTGTATCAAGTTGATAGTTCTCCTACACTGAGTGTTGTTGTGTCCGTGTTAGTAGTTTTTCTGTACTGAGTGTTGCTGATGACACGATGATAGTTCCCCTACACGATGTGGTGTCCTTGTTGATAGACCTCCAACACCGAGTAATACTATTTCCATTATTGCACATCTCACTCCCAGTATAGAATTGATTTGGTATTTGAAGACATTGAGTATATAATACCCGTCCGTCAAGACAACACACGTGTGCTCTCTCTCTCTCTCCCTCTCTCTCTCTCTCTCTCTCTCTCTCTCTCTCTCCCTCTCTCTCTCTCTCTCTCCCTCTCTCTCTTTCACACACACACACACACACACACAAGCTAACCACATCATTTATTTAAAACGGTAAAAGAAACACAAATAACGCTTATTGGGCACATCAACAAAATTAGGTGGAATAGCGAGCCCAGTCTCATGTAGTGAAACACTCAGCATCATAGACACGGGAGGACGAAATGTATGTACAAAACTGAAATAGCTGGTATAGGGCAACGCATCTTAGTATAAACAGCACCCACTTCTTTCATATAACAGGTGACAGAGAGGGTGGGAGAATCGCAACAATCATTTTATTCTATACATATTCAAACGATGTCATTTCTTTATAACAACGCATACATCTACAGAAGAAAGAAACACTCATAATGAAGACATACAGCAATATATTAACAGAAAATTACTTCATATTTTGCCCCAAGGTAACGTTCTCATGGTGTTTAGCGCTGAACACAAAATCGATGGAAGCTATAATGAAGACGTAAATAATGGAGAGATAGCTAAGTGTAGGGATAGACAGAGTCTCCGTGAGCAATCAGGTGGACGATCAAACTCACAATAGAATACCTATTGAGTAAACCACGTGATGATGACCGGAAACCTTTAAGGAGAAATGAATGTTTTGTAATATATACCCAGCAGGCGGTAGGGTGTGATACTGTCCACACCACCCATCCAGCGCCGATTGATGTGCACAAATGTGGGGATGGCACCATATACTTAGTACGACCTCAGGCGTGAAAAACTGTTCTTTCGCTATTTGCGCAGCAGGTGTCGCAAGGGTTATGTATGGGCTGGGTTGTATGTACGACTCTATACTATATTTACTGTGCTGGACACGTTCACCGTTGTATGATGGGCAGGTTTTGATCAGGTCTGGGGAAATTAAGGTCTGTTGCCTTAGCATTCGCCACGCAGTAGTCAGGCTAAACAATGTTTTTTTGGCACTCCTTGTAGATTATATTCCTTCCCGTATCGGGGATTCGCAGCAGGTCTTGTCATGTTTGATACTGGCACTTTAACCGTTCGGCCATCTACTCATTATATTACACATTCACAGAACACGCATTCAAACATCGTCATAGATCCATTTATCACAGAACATATATTTTTTTTTAAAAACATGAGAAATACAATCGTTGTTGTTGTTTACATCCAGTGGGTAACTAGACGGATCTATACATCGACCGAGAGACACGGAGCACCTTTGAGTGTGTCCGGGTGCTGTGATGCTGAACCTTGGAACTAAGACCCAAGAGCTAAAATAAACATAAGAACGGCTGAAGCATGCTGCTAGTTGTCGTATTGTGTGTGAGCTGTTGAGCCGTGGTGGGAGGGAGAACAGTACAACTGTATGGGGGTTGGTCGGAGAGGTAGGCGTGTATACATGCAGAGAGGTATACGATCTTACCTTGGGTGTGATTTATTCCTTCAAACAACAATAATCCACAAACACTCGTGAGACTCACCTGCAGAAAGAATAATGTCAACGAAAGGCTTTGAGTGTACAATTAAATGGATGACACACAAAATATAAGAATTAAAAAAAAACATACATGCGTATGATCATAAAATGTATTCATCACCATAAATAAAAGAAGATAATAGAGATCTCAACAAAACATAATCATGTCAAAAACTACAACAACCACACACACACAAAACCACACACACACACACACACACACGCGCGCGCACGCACACACACACGCACAGAGACAGACAGACACACACACAGACAGACAGAGAGAGAGACACACACACACACAGAGACACAGAGAGAGACACACACACACAAAGGCACACACACACCGACAGACAGACAGACATACAGACAGACATACAGACAGACAGACATACAGACAGACAGACGGACAGACAGACAGACAGACGGACGGACGGACGGACGGACGGACGGACAAATGGCAAACATTCTCTGAATACACTCCATGTTTCACACATTACATTAATCTGTAGCCATATGTTATCGTCAACACACACCTGTTAATCACCAATCCATGCACATCCCTGTGTATCACCAATCCATGCACAGACATGTGTATCATCAACCCATGCATATCCCTGTGTATCATCAATCCATGCACATCCCTGTGTATTATCAATCCATGCACACTCTTGTTTATTGTGTATCATCAATCCGTGCACACATCTGCATATCACCAATCCATGCCCATCTGTGTATCATCAACCCATGCATACACCTGTGTATCATCAATGCATGTACATTCCTGTGTATCATCAATCCATGCACACCCCTGTGTATCTTCAATCCACACACATCCCTGTGTATCATTATTCCATGTACATCCTAGTGTATCATCAATCCATGCACACCCCTGTGTATCATCAATACATGCACACCCCTGTGTGTCATCAATCCATGCACACCCCTGTGTATCATCAATCCATGCAAATCCCTGTGTATCATCGATCCGTGCACACCTCTGTGTATCATCAATCCATGCACACTTATGTGTATCATCAATCCATGCACACCTCTGTGTATCACAATCCATGCACACACCTGTGTATCATCAATACCCACGCACACCCCTGTGTATCATCAACTCATGCACACCCAGCCTAGCACGGGTACCAGGAAATATCTTGAGGAAGTAAAGGTGGCCGGCGTTATAACGCCCACATCAGGCTTCGAGTCTCGACCGCTCTACACAAACATGGCTCTAACATCATGTGACCACTGAGTGAATGTGCTTGACTGACTGACTCATTGACTGACTGACTGACTCACACACCCACTCACTCACTCACTCGCTTCACTCACTCACTCACTCCCTCCCTCGCTCGCTAGCTCGCTGACTGACTGACTGACTGACTCACACACTCACTCACTCACTCACTCACTCACTTCACTCACTCACTCACTCACTCACTCACTCCCTCCCTCGCTCGCTGGCTCGCTGACTGACTGACTGACTGACTGACTGACTGACTCACTCACTCACTCACTCACTCACTCACTTAACTCACCCACTTCACTCACTGACTCACTCACTCACTTCACTCACTCATTCATTCACTCACCCATTTCACTCATTCACTCATTCACTCACTCACTCACTCACTCACTTCACTCACTCACCCACTCACTCTCATACTTAATCTATCATTTCTACTTCTTCCGTATATGCCTTTATCTGTGGCAGACAAATGACGGCTACAACCCTCGACATCTCTCAATTATATACTATTTTCATAAATTGTGTAATCCTTAACCTGATTATATGTTTTTCAGCTCATTTGTTCCGCATACTTTCCTCTCAGTTTGCCGCTGTCTCTATTGCCTAAGTACCTCCCTCACGCAAAGCAAATGTATCTATTTCACTTGTTCTGGAGTTCACAGCATTACATGTTATTTGTATGTTTATTACTACGTTGATGCGTGACCTAGTAATTCATTTAACCTTGACATGTGCTTTCTTCTCTGTTCACAACATTCTCATCATTCATCTCACCA
The DNA here is from genome assembly GCA_014155875.1 of Cepaea nemoralis. Taxonomy (NCBI): domain Eukaryota; kingdom Metazoa; phylum Mollusca; class Gastropoda; order Stylommatophora; family Helicidae; genus Cepaea; species Cepaea nemoralis. Next base: position 52,795 of record JACEFZ010012863.1, read on the forward strand.
AGAAATTCTCCACACCACCCCCTCCCCCATCACAATTCATTACTTATTGCCCAGCATTCGCATGCACACAGTAGACCAGGCCATCCAGAGAGACCAGGCCACCCAGACAGATCAGGCCACCCACAAAGACCAGGCCACCCAGACCAGGCCACAAAGACATTCCAACATTCGCATGCACACAACAGATCAGACCACTCAGACATTCAATCATTCACATGCACACAATAGACCAGGCCACCCAGACAGTCAATCATTCACACGCACACTATAGACCGGGCCACCAAGACAGACCAGGCCACCCAGACAGTCAATCATTCACATGCACACAGCAGATCAGGCCACCCAGACAGACCAAGCCACCCAGACAGTCAATCATTCACATGCACAAAACAGACCAGGCCACCCAGACAATCAATCATTCACATGCACACAATAGATCAGGCCACCCAGAGAGTCAATTATTCACATGCACACAACAGACCAGGCCACCCAGACAATCAATCATTCACATGCACACAATAGACCAGGCCACCCAGACAATCAATCATTCACATGCACACATTAGACCAGGCCACCCAGACAGTCAATCATTCACATGCACACAATAGACCAGGCCACCCAGACAATCAATCATTCACATGCACACAATACACCAGGCCACCCAGACAGACCAGGCCACCCAGACAGACCAAGCCACCCAGACAGTCAATCATTCACATGCACACAACAGATCAGGCCACCCAGACAGTCAATCATTCACATGCACACAATAGACCAGGCCACCCAGACAGTCAATCATTCACATGCACACAACAGACCAGGCCACCCAGACAGTCAATCATTCACATGCACACAATAGACCAGGCCACCCAGACAGTCAATCATTCACATGCATACAACAGACCAGGCCACCCAGACAGTCAATCATTCACATGCACACAACAGACCAGGCCACCCAGACAGTCAATGACTCACAAGCACACAACAGATCAAGCCACCCAGACAGTCAATCATTCACATGCACACAACAGATCAAGCCACCCAGACAGTCAATCATTCACATGCACACAACAGATCAAGCCACCCAGACAGTCAATCATTCACATGCACACAACAGATCAAGCCACCCAGACAGTCAATCATTCACATGCACACAACAGACCAGGCCACCCAGACAGTCAATCATTCACATGCACACAATAGACCAGGCCACCCAGACAGTCAATCATTCACATGCACACAACAGACCAGGCGACCCAGACAGTCAATCATTCACATGCACACAATAGACCAGGCCACCCAGACAATCAATCATTCACATGCACACAATAGACCAGGCCACCCAGACAGTCAATCATTCACATGCACACAATAGACCAGGCCACCCAGACAATCAATCATTCACATGCTCACAATACACCAGGCCACCCAGACAGACCAAGCCACCCAGACAGACCAAGCCACCCAGATAGACCAAGCCACCCAGACAGTCAATCATTCACATGCACACAGCAGATCAGGCCACCCAGACAGTCAATCATTCACATGCACACAATAGACCAGGCCACCCAGACAGACCAAGCCACCCAGACAGTCAATCATTCACATGCACACAATAGACCAGGCCACCCAGTCAGTCAATCATTCACACGCACACAATAGACCAGGCCACCCAGACAGTCAATCATTCACACGCACACAATAGACCAGGCCACCAAGACAGACCAGGCCACCCAGACAGTCAATCATTCACATGCACACAATAGACCAGGCCACCCAGACAGACCAGGCCACCCACACAGTCAATCATTCACATGCACACAATAGAACAGGCCACCCAGATAGTCAATCATTCACACGCACACAATAGACCAGGCCACCAAGACAGACCAGGCCACCCAGACAGTCAATCATTCACATGCACACAATAGACCAGGCCACCCAGACAGACCAGGTCATCCAGAGAGTCAATCATTCACATGCACACAATAGACCAGGCCACCCAGAGAGTCAATCATTCACATGCACACAATAGACCAGGCCACCCAGACAGACCAAGCCACCCAGACAGTCAATCATTCACATGCACACAATAGACCAGGCCACCCAGACAGTCAATCATTCACACGCACACAATAGACCAGGCCACCAAGACAGACCAGGCCACCTAGACAGTCAATCATTCACATGCACACAACAGACCAGGCCACCCAGACAGACCAGGCCACCCAGGCAGTCAATCATTCACATGCACACAATAGACCAGGCCACCCAGACATTCAATCACTCACATGCACACAATAGACCAGGCCACCCAGACAGTCAATCATTCACATGCACACAATAGACCAGGCCACCCAGACAGACCAAGCCACCCAGACAGTCAATCATTCACATGCACACAATAGACCAGGCCACCCAGACAGTCAATCATTCACGTGCACTCAACAGACTAAGCCACCCAGACAGTCAATCATTCACATGCACACATAGACCAGGCCACCCAGACAGTCCAATCATTCACATGCACACAATAGACCAGGCCACCCAGACAGTCAATCATTCACATGCACACAATACACCAGGCCACCCAGACAATTAATCATTCGCATGCACACAATAGACCAGGCCACCCAGACAATTAATCATTCACATGCACACAATAGACCAGGCCACCCAGACAATTAATCATTCACATGCACACAATAGACCAGGCCACCCAGACAGTCAATCATTCACATGCACACAATAGACCAGGCCACCCAGACATTCAATCATTCACATGCACACAATAGACCAGGCCACCCAGACAGTCAATCATTCACATGCACACAATAGACCAGGCCACCCAGACAGACCTGGCCACCCAGACAGACCAGGCCACCCAGTCAGACCAGGCCATCCAGACAGTACAGGAGGCTATATAAGACCCCGTGGTGAAGTAGTTACGCCGCCTGCCTTAAACTCCGAAGTGTTTGGTTCGATTCCCGGATATGTCGTTCGATTCACGGGTGCAATGTTTCTCGGAAACTACTGGGGGTCATCACTGGAGCTAACGAATTCGTGCCACGCTTTCGGCAGGTTGCCCTGTGAAAGAGACCAAGCCATATGGGATTAAACCCGGTGCAGTGAAGTCGATCTTCTTACCACGTAAACTCTACTCAACCCTCTGCTGTATGGGAAACATCGGTATAAATAAAACAGAGAATGGCAGACTGAAAGACAAGCAGTCATACAGAGACAGACAAATTCAAAGATAAAGCAACCAACCGATAGGTTGGCAGACGGACAGTAAGACAGACACCAGGATACAGGTCACTCAGGCGCACAGGCACGCAGAAAGGCAGGAGACGATAGGCAGGGGTATAGACAGGAGGCCTGATTTACAGCTTCGTTCAAGAAGTTATTGAAGATTCTCAATCCAGGGACACAAATCGGGAAATAGCAAAATCATTGCGAGATACGAGTTATCTCTCTTGCAATGTTCATGGTTAAATATCATTCCTCTGTCTGGGTTGTTCTTGAGAACATTAACAGAAAATCATGATTCATATGAACAGAGTTCTATATTTTTATGATTGACTACACTAAGACATGTTATAAGACACTAATAATTAATTACAATGTTGGAGGTGTTTATAGATGGTAACGACATCGGAACGTTAAAGGTGGAATCAACGACTGGCAAGAGAGGGTCAACCAGAGAGACGAATGAAGACGGATTGTATCTGCAGCAAAGAACCTCAATGGCTCGGAACGCTCGGACAGGGTCGTTTCCAAAATTCCAAACTCGGTCTCGTCTAACCTGCTTTGTCAGCGTCGGTTATTGTTGAGAGCCGTGGTTTTTGTGGGTTCATTCACCCTAATTCGTGTCTTGTGAGTCCTATCTCGGACTGGTTATGTAGCGTTTGTGTCTGTGACGTCAGCTGGGGGATCGGTCCGCGGCTATCCTTTATGCTCGTCTGTTCTTGTGGTTTTCTTTGTTTGTGTAGGCTCCTGGCTCGTCTGGCTTGACTGGCTGAAGTCCTTATAAGGACTTTTTATTAGGTCTTTTAGTCTCCTGTTCTGTGCATTGCCCGTATCTTCTGTTAGTGTAGGCTCCTGGCTCGACTGAGTGCAGTCCTTAAAAGGACATTTTGTTTTCCCACTCCATGAGACGTAGTTTAGATTGCCTTGCCTTTTCTTCGCAGTAAGCTACGCGGGCGGCGCACTCCTCTTCGTACTCTCTCCATTCGTCTTCGTCGACCAGCGGTACGAACCACTCCTCTACCTGGCAGGATGCTGATTTCATCTCGGGTTGCTTAGATATCGTGGCTGGACTACTGGCTTCTGCTTGCTGCTTCTGATTGGTCTGTGGCTTGGCTCCTTCGTGCGTCTTTTTGATCTGGGTTAGATGGAATCAGCAACCGGATTCTCCGTTGTGCTGCGCCAGTGATCTGTATATCACTAACCTATGTATATAATCAGTGTCTCACCAAAGGCCACTTTCCATCAGCTCTCAAAATCGCTAAAGTGTACCCTCTTCTTAAATCTGGTTCATTGGACAATGATCTCCCTAACAATTACAGACCCATTTCCTTACTATCATCACTATCTAAGCCACTAGAAAAACACATCCATAAAGTAACATTACAGTATTTAGTTTCGCAACAAGCTTATTGTTGACAACCAATCAGGATTTCGACCAAACTATTCTTGCCATACGGCCCTAACAAACATGATAGAAAATTGGCACCAGAATATAAACAACAACAGTCTATGTGGAACTGTGCTTATTGATTTCAAGAAAGCATTTGATATGATAGACCATGTTATTTTAATTAAAAAACTTGAGACAATGAAAATTGGCCCTAATGTAGTCACTGTAATATCATCTTTTCTATCAAACAGAAAGCAAGTAGTGTCACATAATAAATGTCTGTCTCATACCACTACCTTCAATATTGGAGTACCGCAAGGCTCTATTCTTGGCCCTCTATTGTTTGCCATATATATTAACGATCTACCTTTACATCTTTCGTCGTCCTGCGATCTATTTGCAGACGACTGTACAGTGTACACAAATGCTGAAAACTGTATTTTATTGGAGTCGTCTTTACAACAAGAATTAAATAATGTAGTTAGGTGGAGCTATTCAAACCGTATGCAAATTAACATCACTAAAACAAAATCAATGTTACTAACAACCAGACAAAGACTTCAAACTCTAAGCTCACACACATCACTTCAACTTCACATCGATAACATGCCAGTAGAAAGTGTAATTGAGCACAAAACATTAGGCATAATCATTGATAGAAACCTAAACTTTAATTCCCACGTTCAAGCGCTTATTAAACAAACAGCGAAAAAGGTCTACCAACTAGCCAAAATTAAAAACTTCCTTGATGAGGACACAAGGAAACTATTCTATACTTCTCATATACAGACACACTTTGACTACTGCTCTACAATCTGGGACGGTTGTTCTAATTCAAACACCAAGCGACTTTACTCACTCCAGAAACGGGCCACGAGTCTAATTTATAACAAACATTTATCTGACAATCCTAGCCTGTATAAACGCCTTCAGTTACTACCACTCCGCAAACGCCTGCTTTTCAATAAAGCTAAACTAATTCACAAAATCCTGCATCGGAATGCCCCAAATTACCTTTGGCCATTGTTTAAATATAATGCTAGACACAGTAAACGTTTAAATATATTACACATTCCGAAGCCTAGGATTGACTTATACAAAACAAGCTTAACGTACTCTGCAGCTCAGCTGTAGAACAATCTTCCACAAGAAATCAAAGACATCACCAATCCCTATTCATATAATCGCAAATTACTCGAACACTATCTCAGTACGGATTATCTTCCCCCTTAATAATAGAGATAATAATAATAATAACAAAACCCTAGTATAACAGCCAGTCCCCTTTTGGTAGGCCAGTATATTCCACATGGCTAATAACAAGTGTCAGATCATTATCTAATTTTACTGTGTCGTGTAGTCTTGATGTTCGCATTTTGCCCATGCCTTTATAATGCATATCTTTTATATTGTTGCTGTTCTCTGTTAGCCTTGAATGATGTGTGAATGAAATAATGTATGAAAGAGAGTGATAGAAGGGCAGAATGTTAGACGGGCCTGCGTGCCCAATTCTTAACCCTTTGAAAATAAAGTTTGTTCGTTCGTTCGTTCCTTTTTTGTGAATTGTCTTCATCAGTTTTTCGACGTTTTTTTGCTGTGCTTCATCTTGCTTCCTCTCCTCTGTTGGTTTGGGTTGGTGCTGCATCCTTTCGGCGCTCAGTAGTTCTCTTTCGGTCTTGATCTTTTGTAGAATTTCCTCGTTTTCCTTCTTCATCTCAGCCAATCCACCCATCTCTTGTTTGATGTTGTGCTGGATTTCTTTCATGTCGGCCAGCAGCTTCTCATTATAGCTGGTCGGAATCGCCGTCAGCAGTGCCTTGACTTGTTTCTTCAACTCGTCTATCTGCTTTTGAAGTTGATCTCTTTCAGCTTGTGCTATACCCGTGGCTGTCTCGCCCCTCTGCATTGCTTCCTTGAATGGTGTCTTTGTGATGATGGCGATCTTTAAGACGTCTCTGTGTTTCTGCAGGTACGGACAGCCCAGGTATCTTGCTCCATGTTTGCCCAGGCAGTTGGCGCACTTTCTTTTGTTGTTGGGTGCTCGGAAGTCCGTGTCCATCTTGGCCAGCGGACACTCCTTGAAGGCGTGGTGATCGGCGCAGTATCGACAGATTTCCGTCTTACTGCGACATGTTGCTCTGCTGTGGCCGGCCCTCTGGCATCTTGAACATTGAGTGACTCTTGGGATGAATCTCTCTGGCTGTTGTATTTTCTTGCTGATTGATACTGTGGTCGGCATTTCGCTGCCCTCCGACGTCACCACTGCCAAGGTTGTAGGTATCTTGGAGTAGGTGAGGAGCCGCTCCGCCTTCAAGAATCGGATGTGAAGATTCTCTTCTCGTAGCTGCTTCAGGATTTCTTCATCTGTCAGCTCCACTTGGATCCGATTGACAACCCATCGGACTGTTTTTGAGTCGGTGTCTTTCTCCTCCTTCTTCTCTGTTGTTTTGATTCTTGTCTGAGTTGGGCTGTCGATCTTTTCCCTCGTGGTAGCTTCAATAATAGCTGTAGTATATGGCTCTTTGATGCAGCTAGTAGGTAGGCTCTCCACGTTCTTCTTCTTGTTGTCGGCTCCCACGCTGCAAATCTTGGCAACAGCGTGTTTCTTGTTGTTGGACTTTCCACGTGGCATTTTCCCGCGTATCAGGCTTCTTGACGGAATAATGCGACTTGACTTGTTAGCGCTCGCAGTGCGAATCCACGACGGACGTCGTGTACTATCATCCGATTTGTTTAATTTGTACAGCGAGATAATAGTGACATCCATACAAGACATGCCAAGAATATCGGTTATTCTGCGTAATGTTAAACTTAGTTACATATCCTTTACAGGACGTAGCAGTCAATTCCAGAATTGTTTGGCTGCTTGTGAATTCTGGTCAAGTTTGTGTACAGTAGTTGCGTAATGTAAACAACCCGATGTTTTGGTGTCTGAAAATTAAAAGCAGTTACAAGAAATGATAGATACAATTAGAACATAAAGTCGAAACAAAAGACAGTCTGAATAACAGAAAAACAGAAATAATGGTTATTACAAAGATAAAGTGTATATTCAAATGTAATAACAACATGAATGGAACACATCTGAAACACATCAGTGTGTTTAAGTATTTAGGTACTTTAAGAACATCAGATGGAAGATGTATTCAGGAAGTTACATGTAGAATAGCCCATGCAAATGCAGCATTTGACAAGATGAAGAATAGGTTCTGCAAGTTATCTTTATCAGTCGAGGTAAGGAGAACAGTTAAGATGTATACGAAGCCAGTCCTGGTGTATGGAAGCGAATTATTGACAATTCGCAGACACGTGAAGGACTATTTGGAGGCTGCAATGATGAGTCCACTGTGACAGAACAGAAAGAGCAATGGAGTTATCTTGAAAGAAGATACCTCGCAAGCAGAGCTGGTTACTCGCATCAGATGAAGACAGTTAATATTCTTTGGAGATGTCATGAGAAGGGAAAAGCTGGGGTATGTCGTCACATCTTATAGCTGCAAGATTAGTCCGGGGAGCAAAATACCCTTTCTCCATTGCCTTCATTGGCCTCACAAATGTATTTGATTATGTCAGCAAAGACATATTTGAACATTTATATTTTAAATAGTTTGTACATAGCTACAGGTGATCACCTCGTCACATGTTGAAACCCAGCGTATCATCCAGTATGAGTGAAATCTTTCAGCACCGTGTGTGATATGCGGCTGTGTCAAAGGAGGCTGTGTGCCTGTCCCTACCTTGTTTGGAGTGTTCTTTGCTGCACTCTCATACATGCGTTTGACGGTGGAGCGGAAGAAGCGTGTCTCCACGCTAGATGGAATGGCCGACTGTTTGATGTTGCTAGGTTGAAACCACAGATACAAATCAGGGGGATGACTAAAGAGATGTACTGCTGGCTGACAACGGTGAAATTGTCACACAGAGAAGCCAAGGTAACTCCAGAACTTGATGAATTTGTTCGTGAAAGTAATGAAGGCTTTCATTACAATATAAGTATCTGAAGAAAATCAAGTTCGTAAGCCTGCGTAGGGGAACATCTTCAGCTGTAACTGGAAGTAGTGGACGATTGTACGTGCTTGGCTTCTACTGTCAGACAGACATGCTCTGGATGTCGCACAACAACAACCGCATCGGCAAGTAGAAGCTTTTTACTCCCGCCTCCCCAACCGTGCATGAAAGAATTTCGAACTGATCAATAACAACTTATGTTAGGTTATATAGAGCTTGTATTATTAACTCTCTCTCTCTCTCTCTCTCTCTCTCTCTCTCTCTCTCTCTCTCTCTCTCTCTCTCTCTCCCTCTCCCCTCTCTCTTTCTCTGTATCCCTCTCTCTCTCCTCCCCTCTCTCACTCTCCGCCCTCTCTCTTCCTCCATCTCTCTCTCTGTTTCTCTCCCTCATTCTCTCTCTGTTCTCCTCTCTCCCTCCCTCCCCCTCTCTCCCCTCTTCTCTCACTCTCTCTCTCTCTCTCTCTCTCCCTCAGTAGTGGAGAGATGTCTTGAAGCAGCTATAACCGCAAGATAAACCACCCAACCCAACACCCATGACGTCTGTGTTCCAGCCCCTAAAGAGTAGATACCATTTACTAGATCCAGTAGAATACTGCGCAGACCACGGTCACAACAATTTTAGAGAAAACGCCCCACACAAGCATTTGTTTGATGTATGTAGTGATCTGCTTCACTTCTATAATGGATATTGTGATCTGCTTCACTTCTATAATGGATATAGTGATCTGATATATATATATATATATATATATATATATATATATATATATATATATATATATATATATATATATATATATATATATATTATATATATATATATATAAGTTCAGAAAAATAACCGAAAGTGAACAGATTTGAATATTTAGCTCCAGAGCTGACGGCGGCGGAAACGTGGGGGACAAATTAAGAGAACCAACAAGATTGTTCTACAAAAAATCTGAAGTAGTTTAAACCTTTTGTAATGGGAGAAACAGAACATGCGTATTTCCCAAGGATGTAAATATAGGACATTTAACAAACGGCTGAAAATCACATATGTAACTATCTTACAGGAGGAAAAACACAACAAACAGATCAGTGCAACATGAACACACTTCTTAAGTAGAATGGTTATTAAGACAAATAAAATGAGAAAAATAGATTATTTCGAGCATATACAACAATAATGATTGGACAAGATAACTATGAATGAAAGTTAACAGGTAAATGGAGAAGACGAAGGCCACAAGGCAGACACATTCAAGATGTAATAGATAATTGTCATGTGACAGTGCATATGACTTATGACATAGAGAGACATTTGGAAAGACTCTTTTGGTGGGGAATTCTGCTATTGATAGATCACTGTTTGGTGATAATCCACAACATACAGTATGCAGCATCCTTGTTCAGGTGATAAGTTCCACGAAGGTAGACCTCTTGTCTCGGGAAATGTCTAGACACAGAGTACTTATTCTTCAGTCATGAAACTGCTCCAGCCAGCCACCTGTTATGGGCGAATTTAATGTGTGACCTGCCGCACATCCCATCAAATACATGTATATTGCTCATATTTGTATCACATTGCTTTGTAGTGAAGAATACCCTACAAATCAACATATTCTGTCCTTTATAACTAATACAAATACGCCACTAGAAAACAGACGACTCATTTTGTGAACGCATAATCACATCACGATTCCAGTATGGGCAGCACCAAGACCAACATCGTTTGGAATAAGCATCGAGCTATGCAAATAAGCTAGGGAGATCACAGCTCTCCATCTAAAACTCTCACCTGTCTCGGATGTGTTCTGTGTGTTGTCTTGGTTGTGACATCTGTCCATTGCATCCAGGGAGGACAATAGACGAGACAGGATACGCTAAAAAGATATGGCGAAAAGTGCCACCTCCCAATATCCGTACTTACTGTCCAATTGATAACTGCCGTGAGTGTACAAAAGTTGTGTTTATTTGTGTCTACGCAATGTCCGCCACCAGACATAAACTGCGCGTGAAAGGGTGAAGAATAACACTAGCTATACTCGCATACAATTCTCGTGACGTCAATCACAAGATAACAGACATCAGCCGCGTAAAAATACACACTGTTACTAAAATAGCCGTGACACGAGAATAACACGGAATACTCCATAAACTACATGCGACATGCAAATAATAGAGGTACTGTCTAAACTACATATGGCACAATGTGGGCATGGGTACTGTCTGGATGCTATGTGATAGCAAGGGCGCTATCTAGACTGTGTGACACACTATTTTTAAATCACAAGCTCATTTAACAATACATTTTAAATCAGTTTCGAAAATCACTATTGATGAATTAATTTACAATTATAACTGTTCTTCATAACCAGTTACTTAAGTTCAGATGTCAGTTTATCAATATCTGGGCACAAATCTGCCGTGCCCAAAGTCATAAGCGCAGTTAGGTTACTGTCGATGAGTCTGGAATGTTGCTTTTTTTTTTTTTTTATAACGATCATTGCGGAAAATGACTGCTCGCATCTGTAAGTCGTGCCAAAACGACAAATGTATCTCTGGGCGAATGAACGCAAGTGTTCAAATTGTTCGACAAGCAATAGTCGCCAGAATGAAATCATATGAACAGCAGAAGGTGAAGCAGGCAGCTCCAGAAATTTACATATCAGTGCAGAATTGCATTTCAAATCAGTTACCCGTGCTGAAGGTTTTGCTGTAATTGACAGAGCTTGGAATCAGGAAATACGAACGGATTTATGAAGAGGGCAACATTATCCTCCTCTATTGTGAACTCTTAAAATCTCGACTGAAAGATATCCAGAAGACTTTCAACTTTTATTGTGTACTGTAACAAGTCACATTTCTTTTTCACCACAAGCGTCTTCAGAGTTGCAAACGCCTCTAAAGTCCCTTCAGTCAGCCGTCCGATAAACAGTCGTAGTCTCATTTTACATTAAGAAATGACATCGCACAAATTTGTGAATAGTTTGTTTTTTCCCTGGATCCTCGCATTTAAAGAATTATATTAAATAACGAGGCCTCGCGTGCCACTTTCTGGCATCTGGCGGGCCACAAGTTGCCCGCGGGCCGTGGTTTGGGAACCTCTGGTCTAGACTATATGAGGCACACCGGTCGTTACTCAGGGTGCTTTTGTAGATTCTGTCTGATACGCCGGTATCACTGGCACTGTCTTGACGCACTGTCTAGACTCTATGTGATACCCCGATATTCACGATGCTGTCTATACTAAATGACACATCGTTATCCCAGATGCTGTCTAGACACTATGTGACGCATATTTATATCAGATGCCGTCTAGACACTATATGGCACATCGGTATCGCTGGCCTGTCTAGACACAATTTGAGAGGTAATCAAGGTTCTGTCTAGACTATTTGACACACAGTAGGTGCTGTCTAAACAATGTGGCACACGGGTAAGCGCGCGCTGTCTAGACTTTGTGACACACAGGTAACCCAGGTACTATCTAGACTATATGACAGCAGTTAACCCATGTGCTGTGTAGACTATGTGACACACAGGTACCCCGGGTGCTGACTAGACTATGTTACCGTTACGGCTTATGAAAAAAAAAATATCACAGTCACTTCTGTTAGAACTACTAAGTTAGCAGTTGGTGTAGATAATTAAATTACTACATTTTTTTTTTTTTTTGCATTCCTACTACATATGTAATAATATATTTCTGTGTATACTGTTTAGTATATACTTGAGATATTGGATGTCATACTGAAACCCACCAGGATTGGGCGTTGTGCAAATTGTATTATTATGAGCAGCGGTCTATTGCCGTAATAGGCTCTACATGTAATATGTTAACCCCATGATGAATATTATAAGTTACTAGCATGATTGGGTGTAAAGCAGATATGTAGTAGTGTAGACATTATCCAAACTCTATGTAATGAGTATGGTGAGCTTAGCCATTTCCAGTGTGTGGTGAATGAGCGATCATCGTGACTCACTGAGTCCTGGCACAGATACTGATCTCCGGCACTTACGCCTGGTGATCATACACTCGCGTAATATCACCACTGACCATTTACTCTGCGGAAACAACATTTAACAGAACTGCTGCAGGGAACCATGTGTCTGAATGAGTGACAAGGACGTATGACTTTTCATTCCTCACGACGTGACCGATAGGGGAGGCAGAGAACGTAAACTACAGATCGTGTTAGACTACTGTAAAGTTCTCTCGGACTTGAGAGGGTGCGAAAAATATAGAGAAAGAAGAGATTTAACGCAGTAACATGGGAAGAGAGACATTTCTATACGTCCCATTGTGCATATAAGTATATGGGTGATATATTGTATGTATTACCTAGGATTGCCTTGGTGTAGAATTTAGACACTACACCTAATTGATTATGTATTCCAAGCTCTCAAAAAGAGAGCCAGGTTGTAGATTCCGACAATGAGGAGAGACCAGGTAGAGTCAGGACTGGACAGTGGTCCAGAAAACCGACATGGCTGATCTTACTGGACCTTAAGTGGAATCCTATTGGAATCGAGGCAGGTCTCAGCCTGTATGGAAAGCCTGGATTCCCGATATCAGTTATATATTGTACTTTGTATGTTGATGTACACTAACATTACCCAATATCATCACACCATGCCAACCTCATGTTGTCTTAAGTTTTGATTTTGATAGAGAATAAAGAGTGTAGTGTGTTTGCAACTCATAGTTTGATCTTATTTTTCCAAGGGAAGCAATTGCATTGCTTACCTTGGTGGGGGATTTATAATAACCTAGAGAAAGTGGTATTGTCAAGGAGGTTAACTTTCCCAGCCTAGTAGTCCAATAGTCGACATAAACCTGAGCATGCACCCTCTCCTTCTACTTCTTGCGGAAGGGAAGGGGGTACCAAAACCAAATAAGTTTACCTTTTAAACGAGCCATTCTCAGCTGTATTGTTGGGTATGCAGTGCCGTAATCTTTATTTCAGCTATATAGATTTTTTCCTGCGTTTCTCTCCGGGATCTGAAGTGTAAGGAATCTGAACCTACCCCATTATTAATCACCAGCGTGAAGGCAAGTTTACAATCAAATTATTCGTCTGACAAATTAGTTGCCTGTCTGCTATCAAAAATTAGTCACTTGATAACAAAGTGGGGTTGCTCGCCCGTGATAGTACATAACTTGGCGGCAAGCGCCACATGCACTTCTGACAACTAGCTCATAAAAAAATAACATGCTAGACGCTATTTCACCATGTCACGACATTATTTGTGGGGTGACTTTAGAAAATGTAGGTGGTGGGAACAGAATCCGTGTAATGTCAACCCGCCTACTCACTGCACCAAACCGCTTGTCAGGATAAACCCATCCCCTCCCCCACAGACACACAACCAAATACATACACATACTCAAACACTACCAAAGATAAACAGACACACATCCACATACACATAGAAAGACACGTACACACCGACAGACACACGCATTACAGTTCAATATTTCAATGATTAATATATCGCAATAGAAGAAACACATCATTCACGAGATGCTTGCTTCCGACCGACCGATCGACCGACCGACCGACCGACCGACCGACCGATCAACCGACCCACCCACCCACCCACCGACTGACCGACCGACCAACCGACCGACCGACCGACCAACCAACCGACCGACAATCTATCAGCCTGTGTGTTACCAGAACCGGTAATGGAAGTATGGAAAAAGCAACAACGCACCCTACCAGGTATGTCTACAGCGGCGATTAGGAAGGGTTGTCCTTAGGGCAGGCTACCCCACCATATAGAAAAATTCAGCCACAAATTCCAACCAACCATGAACAAGTCATATAAAGACAATATAATTACTCAGCCAACCAAGAAGAATGCGACGCGTTGCGGAAAATGCACCAAGTAGTCCCGGCGCTGATTAAATTTCTTTCAGTTAGGATTATCTCCAGAATTGGCACCTGGAATGTTAAAACTATGTATGAATGAAAAACAGCACACGTGGTAGAAGAAATGAAATATTGTACGATTGGCATTTTGGGATTACGAAACGAGGTGGGGCGAAACGGGCAGACATCTAAGCACAATTGAAACAGTGCTGTTCTCAGGTCATGCAGGTGAAGCAGTAGTGTTCCAGTGCCATTCAGAGGAATATCACCTCACATCCCCTACCCCCTCACAATGAAGGAAGGCCTTAATGTTATCCAGAGCCAAAGGAAGCGTTATTAGATTGGGAAGCGGTAATAGCTAGAAAAATAAAGTAACAGTTAGAACCAGAAAAAAAAAAAACATGAATGTGATCCGATAACTGATCAAGAGGAATAAGTTAAAGAGGAATTGTACTTTAAACCTCAGAGCACAACTGGCAATCTAAGAAATGGCAATATAAAATTTTTACTGAGGGACCTAAATGCCAAAATAGGATTTTAAAACACTGGGTAAGAAGAGGTCATAAGGAAACATGCACTAGGTGTCATGAATGAAAATGGAGAATTATTCGCCAATCATTAAATCATTATGTCATAGGCAGGAGTGTTTTTCCTCACAAAATAATGCATCAAGCCACATGGGCGCCAGCCGATTACAAAACGGAAAGCCAAATCGATCATAACTGTAGTAATAAGAAATTTAGATTATCCCTAGACTACATGTTGCAAAAGTCTTGAGAGGTGCAGGTATACCTTCAGATCACCACCAGCTGATAAGTAAAATTAAGTTTAACCTCAAGCCATATATGGAATTCAACATAATGTAGGATATCTCAGGAAGCAATAAACTAAAGTTCAGTTTATGGTCACCGTTGCTTGTAAGTAGCAGGTCTTGCAACAGTAGACGAGGAGAGCACTGTCAAGCGTTTACAAAAGAATGAAAGCGACTCGTGTATGCAAGACCTTAGAAGAAAGGAACGAAATCATAAAGCATGAATAACAGCCGAAACCCTTAAGTAATTATAAGAAAGAAAAACCATATAAAGACAGATGTAATTAATAACAAACCCAGAGCTGCTAAAGTCAAAGCCAACGAAAAATACACAGAAGCTAATATAGAAGTTAAGAATCGCATATAGATGGATAAAAGATCACATTTAAATGTCCTGACAAGAAAGTCTAAGGATTCAGCAGCGAAGGAACCCCCCCCCCCCCCCCCCCCCCCCAGAGACTCTAAAAGCACCACTAGGACATTGGTAGTTGACTTTTCAAATATTAGTCAGGGAATATCCAATCGGTAGTAGCCGGCTTCGTGGCTTAGAGGTTATGACTTTTCTCCGCAATCTCGTATACTCTCGTCAGGTAACGTGATGACGGTTCAAATCAGCAGTGGTTCGAATCGCATCGGTAACTTGCGGGGTATGTGAGCCGGCCGCTCAGAAAGCAATGGCAAACTACTGAGCGTAATCTTGCCAAGAGATCAACATACAGCTGAAAGATGCTGGTGTTGACAGCTAAGTCCTGTAAAAGGATATGCTAAAAAAAAGTAGTGGAAGTGGATCTCATATATGAAATACCAACTAAGGAATACGTATGAAAAACTATCCAACTATTGAAAGATGGGAAAGCTGTTGGTCTAAAACCACGGCCCGCGGGCCACTTGTGGCCCCCCAGGAGTAAGAAAGTGGCACGCGAGGCCTCGTTGTTTAATATAATATATTTTAATAATTTTAAAACATGCACTCGGAGCACCCCGTCAGCGTGCGATCATTTACTCCGCTCATGGTTGTTATGCTTAGATATTATCGAATGCGCCTGTTCAGTTCACAACGAAACTTTATGAAGTTCCCATATCCCAGCCTTGTCGACCAGTCAAAGAACGCAAAACGCCATGTTGTCGTCTGTTACAACTGTTTAGCAGAGTCTGTAGTATTGTGTTGAAATTAGATTTTATTCAAATTAAAATTTTGCCGTTAAAGCCTATAAACATGAGTGTGGAAAATCTAAAATCAAACAATGGTAAAAAGCGAAAATATGAAGATGTTGCTTGTGAATTCAACGAAGATTGGTCGGAGAAATGTATGTATATGCCTAGCCATAGTGGTAAATCAGTTTGCTTAATCTGCGGATTTTGTATTTCTGTTACAAAAACATTTAATCTGGAACGACACTTCACGATCACACATTCAGACATAAATGCTCATTATCCGATCAATTCGGAATTAAGAAAAGATTTCATAGAGAAAGTTCTCTGACCAGGCAGCAGTCATTTTTCACCAAGGCTAGCGAACAGAGCAAGAGTGCTGTTGTTGCGTCGTAAGAAGTCGCTCTTCTGTTGGCTCGCAAAAAATAAGCCGTTCACCGATGCAGAAGAAATAATCAAGCCTTCCCTTAAAATTGCTGCTAGAATGCTTGGCGATAAAAAGTGTCAAACAAAATTTGGTCGGATTTCTTTGTCTAATAATACCATGGCCAGGCTACTTGAAGAATTAGCCAACGATGTTCATCATCAAGTAGCAGCAGATATCAAAAATTGTAAATTTTGTTTTTCATTGGCAGTGGATGAATCCACTGACCCTCTCTGAAGTGTCTCCACCTTGACGTGCTAGAGAAGCTTGCGTGTCCCAATGACCCCAAGAGCTCTTCCGACGAAAGCACAACTACTCGTCGGACAGGCCTTGGGATAGGAACCAGAACAAGAGAGACACAACCTGCTGCTCTGCAAGTAGACTGAGGATAGGCAGTCAAAGACCGAATCAGGCGCACGATGCTACTAACTCTTGGTCCGGACACATACTCTAAGTCTCTCCACTGAGGGATATGACTGAATGCCTCTAAGTCAACATCCCCCGGAAGTGAGAGCCGGGCCGATACTCACCCACTGAAAAATGGTGGGGAGATGCTAAGCCTTCTACATGCTTGGTCCAGATACCTGTTCGAAGGCTCTCATCCGGGGGATAAGAGGGATCCCCGGATGAGAGAGCCAGGCCGTTACTCGCTCTCTGCTGCATGGAGGTAATGTGCTGAGCCGGCAGCACATGTAGCCTACTTCGTGAGCATTACTAAAGGTGGAAAAGAAATATGACTTGTTACAGTACAAAGTAAAAATTGAAAGTCTTCTGGATATCTTTCAGTTGAGATTTCAAAACTTCACAATAGAGGAAGATAATGTTGCCCTCTTCATAAATCCGTTCGTATTTCCTGATGCCAAGCTCTGTCAATTACAGCAAAACCTGCAGCACGAAGTAATTTATTTGAAATGCAATTCTGCACTGAGATGTAAATTTCTCCAGCCGCCTGCTTCACCTTCAGCTGATCATATTATTTCATTCTGACGACTATTGCCTGTCGAACAATTTCAACACTTGCGTTCATTGCCCAAAGATACATTTGTCTGTTTGGTTCGACTTACAGATGCGAGCAATGACCGTTATAAAAAAACAAGCAACGTTCCAGACTCACCGAAACTAGCCTAGCTGTGCTTATGACTTTGGGCACGACAGATTTGTGCCCAGACATTGATTAACTGTCATCTGAACTTAAGTAACTGGTTATGAAAAACAGTTACAATTGTAATTTAATTACATTATTAGCGATTTTCGAAACTGATGTAAAATTTATTGTTAAATTAACTTTTGATCTTAAACCCCCCCCCCCCCCCCCCAAAAAAAAAAAATTACCGCAGTGTAGTGCTGACACTGACTGCATTTAAAGTTTTAGAATTTTGTTGACGAAAGTTAAGAAAGGTAAGAATGATATTGCACAACTTTTATAAGTTTATAACGTCGTGGCCCTCTTAACTACCGAAAATAGTAGATATGGCCCTCTGCTTGAAATGCTCGGGAACCACTGGTCTAGATCGTATCCCAGCAGTAGCTATTACATCCAGTATTAGATACTTCAACTGAAATGTTGCACAAATTATTTTGTAGTCTGAGCGACCTAAGAAATACCAGCAGACTTGAGAGAAGGATATCTGATGAAATTACTTAAGAAAGTCGACCTGCAGTAGTGAAGATTATAGAGGAATAATGATGATGTAAGTGCCTGGCAAAATATTAAGCAGGACCATTCTGGAGAGATTAAAAGATGCCAATAAAAAACAGCTAAGGGGTGGAGGCAGGCTTCTGCCACTTTATATTGGATGTTTGCATTATGAAAAGGCCTTTGGCAACATTGATAGGGAACCATTTTGGAGGCTGATGCGACACTGTGGGATCCAACAGAAAATCAGTAACCTAATTAAGGGCAACATATAAAAATATTAAATATATAGTTCCCTTGAGGAAAAACTAACATATTTGGAATACAAACAGGAGTAGGACAGGGGCGCCTTTTGCTACCATTATTTTGTGTTTACTAACTAGACTAACTTATGACGACAACAACAACAACTACCAACAGGACTGGAATTCATTGGACTCTAACAAAGCAACTTGTGATTTGGACTTCCTCCGATGACATCGCACCCCCCTCCGATGACATCGCACTCCCCTCACATACACGTAGTCAGATGCAGGGTAAACACATCACACTTGATGAGAGGACAAAACAATTAGGTCTAAAATATCATAGAGAAAAAAAAAACAGAGATGATGAGATGAAAAAGCCAACATAATAACCTATCTCACTTGATAAAATCTGACTTCAAGGGCGGAATAGTATAGGGAAATCATAGATAGAGAGCTTTCATAGCATAGGAAATGTATGTAAGTCAAATACGACACTCATCCAATATTAACAAACACACAAACGAAGAGAAAACACGCATACACAACAAGAGGAAATTCACACACAACTAGATGAAACTAATAACCAACAATAAGAGACTCACACACAAAAAGAAGACACTCATAACCAACAGTAACAACTTCATACAAGACGAGAAAACACTCATAACTAAAATATAAAACGCACACACAGCGAGAATACACTCATACCCTTCAATAAGAACTTCACGCACAACTTGAAGACACCCATACCCAACAATAAGAAATGTAAAACCAACAATAATAAGCGCACAGACAACGAGACGACACCCATAACTAAACAATAATAAGCGCACAGAAAACGAGACGACACCCATACCCAACAATAAGAAAGACACACGCAACGAGACGACACCCATACCCAAAAATAAGAAATACACACGCATCGAGAAGATACTCATATCTAACACTAAGAAAAGAACACAAAGAGAAGACACTCATACCCAATCGTATGACACTCACACATAACGAGAAGACATACAAACCCAACAATACGAAACGCAAAGACAACGAGACGACACTCATACTCAACAATAAGAAAGTCTCGCAACGAGATGGGAATCAGTTGAAACATTTGTTGACAGATATGATCATATGTTTTCCGTTAGAAGACACTTTCAATAAGAAGAAACACAAACACAGGCACACAAATAAAATTAAAGAGACGTGGCACACTTTCAACTAAGGAAACTCTCTCTCTCTCTCTCTCTCTCTCTCTCCTCTCTCTCTCACACACACACACACACACACACACACACACACACAAGTACACGCACAAATACAGATTATTATATGCATACAGCCCATAGCACACTAATGCAGTGAGGACACACACATATACACATATACGCACACGCACACACGTACGCTTGCACGCACAAACACACATTCAGCGAGAAGACATTCATACTCTCAACAAAATTACACACATAAACACAAAGCGCACAAACAAATATAGTAAACCAGGATATACATACACCCAAATATACTCTGATCCAATTAGGACACACACATGCGCACACTCAAACACACACAAACACACACACACACACACACACACACACACACACACACACACACACATTC
This sequence comes from Cepaea nemoralis, assembly GCA_014155875.1. Classification (NCBI taxonomy): domain Eukaryota; kingdom Metazoa; phylum Mollusca; class Gastropoda; order Stylommatophora; family Helicidae; genus Cepaea; species Cepaea nemoralis. Next base: position 73,200 of record JACEFZ010012863.1, read on the forward strand.
AACAAGTAGGCACGCATTGTCTCCACTATAATTGTCTCACAACTACACGCTTTCATAGACAGGCCAGCATTCCTTTCATATTTGGATTGTTTCCTGCAAATTTCTCCCAAGTTGTCGATATACTCCAGAGACGAACCAGCCCAGAGAGGCAGATTGAAGAACCTCCGTGCAAATACACATTCGTATTAATAGAAATGTATTTTAAAATCTCCTGACGACTACGCATGTTCACATAAAGCTGCTGAAGAGAGCGTACATTGAATGTTGGTTAATGCATTTTGTTAATTATTAAGTGAATGAAACAGTGTGATTAAACTATACAGACAGATATAAGCATAGTCGAGTATGCGGTATTTGGAGAAATGTTAAATTGTGACAGGAAACATAGATAACTCAATCAATGAGTCAGTCAGTCAGACGGTCAGACGGTCAGACTATCTTATACATATATCTGTCTGCCTGTGTCTGTCTTTCTGCCTGTGTGTCTTTCTCTCCATCTTTGTATTTGTCTGTTTGTCTATCTGTATATTTGTTTGTCTGTCTATCAGCCTATCTATCTCTGTCGGTCAATCTGTCTGCCTAGGTGTTTGCGTGGTCTCGAAGTATGGTGTCCGCCTCGAGTGTTGGAGGTCCCGGGTTCAGGCTTCCGGTGAGGACCGGGATTATTTTCACGTGGACTTCTAGTAATAAAAAATTGCCCCTGGTCTCTGGGTAGTGAGATCGGACACCCGCTGTATTGTTGCGCACGTAAAATATCCCTTGGCAGTTGTAAATCGAAAAAGAGTAGCCTAACGGCGCTGCCCAGGCAAAATTTCGAGGTAAAAATCTACCCAAAGTATTTCAGGATCCTCGCCGCTGCTACGTAGTTCGTGCACTGAGCTGAGTTTCTCCAGACTCAGGTTTGAGTTAGGAGGAGAACGGAGCACTTATGGGTTACACCCGTGTGCCGTGATGTTGATCCATCGACTAGACTAAACTAAACTAAACTAAACTAGGTGTCTATTCTGATGCTGACAAGTTCATCTGATTGTATCACTTTCCCCACATATTACAATTTATTGACTAGGCCAAGCATTTTTCCTTCTATTGTTACTTCGCATTTTGATGTTAACAATATGACTTATATATATATATATATATATCCGATAATTTTGCTGTCTTGATATTCAAGGACAGTCTTTCTATTGCTAGAACGTCCACCTGTTCTTGTAGATCTCACTGTCCATATAACAAAAATATTCTAATGAGAAATGCCACTCGAAATGTGAAGGCGACCGCTGTGGTACCAGCCCATCTCACAGTCCCTCGCTTACAACATCAGATTCCCACATCTGCACCAACGATATGGCAAGGCTGTTTGCCTGGCATACAGTGGGAAAACGAATACGGTTGCACATTGTGCGCTCGCCTGTCGGAACAGTGGTCAGGGTTCAATCCCTATCAGTAACGACCATTGCAGCTGTGGGGTCGCATAAAGTAGGTACCTGGACATTTTCAGAATGATCTGGGAATTTCATGTGAAGGAAATGCATCAAGAAAGGGGCCTGCCAATGAATCTGCTCATGCCGTAGCGTGGATAATGTCCAGGCCTGATACTTTGTACCCCGACAGCAGTGTTTGGCCTAGAATATCTCATACCCCTAAAGCAGTATTTGCCCCATACTATCTCATACCCCCCCCCCCAACAGCAGTGTTTGCCCTAGATTATCTCATACCCCGAAAGCAGTGTTTGCCTCTAGATTATCCCATACTCCGACAGCAGTGAGCAGTGTTTGCCCTAGATTATCTGATACCCAGACAGCAGTGTTTGCCCTAGATTATCTCATAAGCCCGACAGCAGTGAGCAGTGTTTGCCCTAGATTATCTCATACCCCGAAAGCAGTGTTTGCCCTAGATTATCTCATACTCCGACAGCAGTGAGCAGTGTTTGCCCTAGATTATCTGATACCCAGACAGCAGTGTTTGCCCTAGATTATCTCATAAGTCCGACAGCAGTGTTTGCCTAGACTATCTCATACCCGACAGCGGTGTTTGCCCTAGACCAGTAGTTCCCAAGCTTTTCAAGCAGAGGGCCATATCTACTATTTTCGGTAGTTAAGCGGGCCACAACGTTATAATATTATAAACGTCGTGCAATATCATTCTTACCTTTCCGAACTTAAATTATAAATCAGTCTCGAAAATCGTTATTAATGTAATTAATTTACAATTGTAACTGTTCTTCATAACCAGTTACTTAAGTTCAGATGCAAGTTTAGCAATGTCTGGGCACAAATCTGTCTTGCCCAAAGTCATAAGCGCAGCTAGGTTACCGGCGAGTCTGGAACGTTGCTTGTTTTTTATAACGATCATTGCGGGAAATGACTGCTCGAGGCCTCGCGTGCCACTTTCTGACAGCTGGCGCCGCGGGCCGTGGTTTGGGAACCTCTGCCCTAGACTATCTCATACCCCGACAGCAGTGTTTCCATAGACTATATCATACCCCGACAGCAGTGTTTCCATAGACTATCTCATACCCGACAGCGGCGTTTGCCCTAGACTATCTTATACCCTGAAAGCAGTGTTTGCCCCAGACTATCTCATACCCCGACAGCAGTGTTTGCCCCAGACTATCTCATACCCCGACAGCAGTGTTTGCCCCAGACTATCTCATACCCCGACAGCAGTGTTTGCCCCAGACTATCTCATACCCCGACAGCAGTGTTTGCCCTAGACTATATCATACCCCGACAGCAGTGTTTCCATAGACTATCTCATACCCGACAGCGGCGTTTGCCCTAGACTATCTTATACCCTGAAAGCAGTGTTTGCCCCAGACTATCTCATACCCCGACAGCAATGTTTGCCCCAGACTATCTCATACCCCGACAGCAGTGTTTGCCCTAGACTATATCATACCCCGACAGCAGTGTTTCCATAGACTATCTCATACCCGACAGCGGCGTTTGCCCTAGACTATCTTATACCATGAAAGCAGTGTTTGCCCCAGACTATCTCATACCCCGACAGCAGTGTTTGCCCCAGACTATCTCATACCCCGACAGCAGTGTTTCCATAGACTATCTCATGTCACGGAAAAAACTGCAGTTTAGTGATTCCTTGATAACTTACATATTAAAATGCACTGAAGGAGGAGGGTTAACAATCGTGTACTTCATTCTGAGATGAGGACGAATAAAAGATCATTGACCGACAAATATGAAAATAGGATCCAGGTGTTCGCAGAGTTCATTGCTTGACGATCTGACCGGACACGGGAAACGGTACGATCGCGCTGGGGGAAACTTCGACACCGGACAAACACAGCGGGAGACGGTGATCAGAGAATAGATTTCTTTGAAGTGCGACCAGCGATGAACGGAGGAACAGCGTAACAACGGAGAGAAACGAACAACTAACCACTACGTGATTTCACCGCTTTTTGATGGTCAGGATACGGCAAATTTGATTGTAGATCAAACAATCAAGCGGAGGATTGGAACACTTGTTATAAATAGTAGCAACTGGGGTTTCTGGTTAGTGTGTGTTCCAAACTGGGCTGAATGATATATGCCTCCTGAGTGGGGAAAGAAATACACGTCCCTAAGGGTTGAAAGAATATGGGATATTAGTGTGTTATTCGCTAGTGTATTTCGATTCCAGGAGGATAAGTGAATATATAAGGTATTAGAATCTTAGTGTAATAGTAGCATAGGGATATAGGTGTTTGTTCTTAACGTGTGAAATTGCATTCGTTTATCTAGTCGTGTAAACTTTAGTGCACTCAGAAATCGTATGTCCGTATGTTTTTCGGAGGCTTTTCAGTATGGCTAGAGAAGGACTCTCACATAAGAAAATTATATGAAGCAGACTCATATCACCAGATTACCTATCTTCTCCACAGGTTCAAATCCCCCTATTGAAATCAGAGAAGAGATGAAGGTTACTGCACTTGAGCAAATAAAGTACCTACTTAGAACCAACAAGAACATAGACATGGTTTAATATGAAGAAGTGATAACTTAACGTCAAATACAGAACACTGTATGCTCAAACGAATATACAACTAAAACCCTTAAAAGGAAAAGACGTTAACCTGTGGCAAGCAGGGATACTTAAAACTGCATGCAATTGCACTGTGCCGAAACATTAAACTTTATTAACAATAGACATGGTGTAGAACATTCATAGTAACTCTAGACAATGTTGGATAGTAGCGGTGTGTATTCAGAGGTGGATTATAATACCTTCCAAAACGGGAAATATATGAACTTCAGTGACTTACCAAATCGGATTATTTTCTGGTGATAAGACATTGAACAGTTGTTTTCTTCAAGAATTGGATTAAGTCCAGACTCAAGCAGGAGGAGATCATTCAGGGTGAGATCACTCCATTTCTGTGTGTGCTGTCCTGTGTTTTGGCCGACAGAAAAGGCGAGAAGAACTACGGCACATACGAAGTCAACCGTCCTATCTTGCATTCACACTAGCAGACAATACCAACTACATATACACAGTCCATACATACACCAGACATAGTTTTTATTAATAAATCTTTTATTTATCGTTGAAAGGAACTGTTGTCGGAGTATGTGTTGAGGGAATAACCGAGAGAGTGAAAGAAATAGATATATGGAAGGGAAGACAGAAGGGAGGAGTGTAGACAGAAGTCAGTCAATAATCCCAACAGATAATAAGTTTGAAGATGTGCTTGTTGATTCCACATTCCTCCCGGGAAAACAAGTGACATAATTGGTGGAGCGAGCGGGGTAGAACATAATACCCATATGAACTGGAGGCATAACAGGGCATATGCATAGAGGGGTACCTGCATATTGGCACAGGCATAGCGGAGTACCTGCATGTTGGGACATACTGATTGGAATAAATATAAGTATACATTGATGACTTTTAATGGAAGGACGTCCATTGGATATATGGTGCCATTACATTTATGGTAGAAACATTTCATTAATGCTGGTGACTTAACAGTGAGAAAGTTCCAGACAGGGTGAATGTGGATAGGAGGTAAGACACATTACATACCTAGTCACACGGTCACACGTCTACATAAGTCTTTATCCTATATCTCCTCTTGTGGATGAGAGAGTGGTTGTGATGTACTGTGTGGTGTTGTAGACATTATAATATTAGATATACATAGGGGAAAATGATATAGGTTCTAGGTAGATTATCTGTTTATAGGAAGGACTTCTTTACTGCTTTGAGGTGTCTGTACTCAACTTGCTGACTTACCTGCTTTAACTATGGCAACTCCTAAAGTTACTACAGCCGAACCTCAGGGCCAACGGGGAGGCAATTGGTTTAGCTGGTTCGGAACTAACTGATTACATACAGGAACGAGAGAGGGAAATTCGTCAAGCGGAAAGAGAAGATCGGAAGGCCGAGTTGGAATTGAGAAGAATAGAGGTGGAGACCAAACGAATGGAAATGGAACAGGAGACCAAACGAATGGAAATGGAACAGGAGGCCAAGCGAATGGACAGGGACCAGGAGACCAAGAGGTTGCAAGCAGAGGAAGCCAACAAGATAAGGGAACATGAATACCGCATGCGAGAACTGGAGCTCAAGACACAAACGAAGGGAGAAACTGACGGGACAGAAGGAGGATCCTTTTCCCAGGGTTCACTCAACATGAGTGGACAGGGTTACCATGCCATGAAGTTTCCCTTGGCGGTCTTTGATGAAAGTAAAGAGAAGATATACCAGTTTTTGGATCGGTTCGAGGCCATGGCAGTCGCTATGGGACTGGATAGAAGCCGATGGGCTCTTAAATTATCCCAGGCTTTACGTGGTTCAGGGTACGAGGTCTACACACGCCTACCACCAGGACATGAAAATCAGTATGAGGAATTAAAAGCCGCTTTGATGAAACATTATGAAGTCACAGCACAAACGTATCGGAAGAAGTTTAGATCGTCTAGACGAGAGCCGGGAGAGCTATTCGCCGCCTACAGTCTGAGGCTGAAATCCTATCTCCAGAAATGGATGGACTTGGCAGAATTCAAGAGGGATTATGAAAGTCTGGAAGAAATGATGGTGGTCGATCAAATGCGACAGCAAATGTCAGAACCACTGAAGACATTTTTAGGAGAACAAGGGGCGGAACGGCTGGATGTTGTGAATAAGCTGGCGGAAAGATTCATAGAAGTCCATGGGGAAGCTAAAGAACTAAGTACACAAACCAAAGGTCAGGAGAAACAAGAGAAAAAGAAACCTAAAAACTGGGAAGGAGAAAAAGTGGAACCTTATATAAAGCACAGTCACTGGAGAGTTCAGAGAAGGTGAAGGAAGGAAACCAGAGCACCTCGAATTCTTCAGCGAAACGACCGTGGTCCGAGAAGTGGTGTTCAATCTGCAAGGTGCCCTCTCATAACACGAAGGACTGCAGATCGAAACCTAAAAGTTCTTACTTCGCAGCATGCAAAGTGACTTCCTACGACGGTGATCACAGACAAGGCTGAGGTTGGCGAAGGAGCTAGGAACAAAAAGGACACACGGAAACCTAGGAAGGGAACATGGTGCACACACTGCCAGTCGAAAACACATAATACTGTGGACTGCAGATGCAAGGCAGAAGACGCCAATTGCATAACCAACCTCGAGGAATCAAAAGAGGAAGGCAAGGAAACGGTCAAGGAGATGAAGACACTCCGGACCAAGAGAGGCCACCTGTGGTCGAACTGATTGAAGTCAATGGCCAGCAGGTTGTTTGTCTCTACGATACCGGTTTGGATGGGGAAGCTGTGATAGACGCCAGCTTGGTACGCCCAGACCAACTTACAGGGGAGACCATAGAAATACAGCCGGCAATGAGGAGTGCTGTTACCATGACGCTGCCAATCGCCAAGGTGGAGATTAAATCCAGGTACGTCACGGGCATTATTCCTGCGGCTGTATTAGCTGACTCCCTATTCCCAATGATCATTGGCACGAAATATGTCTTTTTGGGGATGCCCAAACAGCCAGCCCACAAGGGAACAGTAGTCAGTGGATCTCAAGGGAAGGAAAAAGAGGCAGAGACACTATGCGACAACTCAGGGATAGGAGAATTGCATACTGCCCAGAGGAAGGATACTACGTTGCGTCCTTGCTACAGGAAGCTGCAAAGAAGTGCTGAGCCACCAGAACGGGGACAGTACTTTCTGAAGAATCGACTACTCTATCGGAGAGCTGGGAGGGGAGATAACCTGCACGAGCAGTGGGTGGTTCCAGAGACCCACCGTCCTCACATTCTTCAGAGTGGACACATCATAGGCGAGAATCGACATATGGGTGTCCGAGAGACCTTGCAGCAAATTTCCGGCCATTATTGCTGGCCAGGAATGACCGGAGATGTACGCCGGTGGTTGAAGTCTTGTTCAGAGTGCCAGAAAGCACCACCCAACAAGCGGACTAAGAGTAAAATAGCTCTTAAAGTGGAAGACAAAGTGGAAGTGTGGAGTCCAGCAGAGACCAATATACTCCAAGTAGGATGGAAAGGACCTTATCCTGTGGAAAAGGTGGTGTCCAAGAACATCTACAAAATCCGGATCGGGGAAGAGCAGAAAAATCTCCCTAGACATCTCATTAGGAAATATGAGGAGAGATCCGGGAGTAAAGCTTCGCACTTTATGGTGATGGCAGCCATTGGGACAAAAGTTACCAGTCCAGACGAAGACCAGAGATCGCCAGTACAACATAGGAGAGCCTATGGGACAGTACGTGATAGGTCAGATTTACCCAACGGAGGGAGGAGGGAAATCACACGTCAGGGAAAGGACAAGAGGGAAACTTTCCCTAGCAACCAAGTTCAGACGGGATGGGTAACGTCGGGAAAGGCGAGAATACCCAGGACTCCAACCGAAGATTGGCTGACCAGATACAATATCGCCCAAGATGGTCCTGGAAGCAAAAGTCCAGGAGATTTGGGAAAGACGACTCGGTCCAACGAGGACGAGGGGGAACATCCCCAGAGGCAAAGCCGGGGGAAACCAAGAGGACATGGAAGCAGTGTTACAATCAGGATGGGACGATCCGTCTGTATTGTGAGCCATCGCTTACGCCAGTGGAAAGGAGGTCGACTGAACGTACAGGAGCGATGAGCCAACACTAGTTTCAGTCATGAGTAGTATGGTAGGGTGCATATGAGGTCGCCTACTGGATGAGGTGTTGATCCATGTGAGGATCAAATCATATCATCAACACGTGATGTTAATAGCTACTTCGCAGAAGCTCAACGCACGGTGGATGTGATGGTCGTTGTTGATGCAACAGGACAACTTCACAGTGGAAGACATCCCTGGTAAGGAGAATGTAGGAGCGGATTTCTTATCTAGACATCCAACTCCAGAGGAAGAGGAATAAGTTGGAGGATCATAGGAATCAAAACTACAGGGATGAAGAGTCGACGCGGTCAACTCTCTTAAGAGGGGGCCTATGTCACGGAAAAAACTGCAGTTTAGTGATTCCTTGATAACTTACATATTAAAATACAAGGAGGAGGGTTAACCATTGTGTACGTCATTCTGAGAGAAGGAATAAATTAACGATCATTGACCTACGAATATAAAAATAGGATCCAGGTGTTCGCCGAGTTCATTGCTTGACGATCTGACCGGACACGGGAAACGGTACGATCGCGCTGGGGGAAACTTCGACACCGGACAAACACAGCGGGAGACGGTGATCAGAGAATAGATTTCTTTGAAGTGCGACCAGCGATGAACGGAGGAACAGCGTAACAACGGAGAGAAACGAACAACTAACCACTACGTGATTTCACCGCTTTTTGATGGGCAGGATACGGCAAATTTGATTGTAGATCAAACAATCAACGGAGGAGTGAACACTTGTTATAAATAGTAGCAACTGGGGTTTCTGGTTAGTGTGTGTTCCAAACTGGGCTGAATGATATATGCCTCCTGAGTGGGGAAAGAAATACACGTCCCTAAGGGTCGAAAGAATATGGGATATTAGTGTGTTATTCGCTAGTGTATTTCGATTCCAGGAGGATAAGTGAATATATAAGGTATTAGAATCTTAGTGTAATAGTAGCATAGGGATATAGGTGTTTGTTCTTAACGTGTGAAATTGCATTCGTTTATCTAGTCGTGTAAACTTTAGTGCACTCAGAAATCGTATGTCCGTATGTTTTTCGGAGGCTTTTCAGTATGGCTAGAGAAGGACTCTCACATAAGAAAATTATATGAAGCAGACTCATATCACCAGATTACCTATCTTCTCCACAGGTTCCAATCCCCCTATTGAAATCAGAGAAGAGATGAAGGTTACTGCACTTGAGCAAATAAAGTCCCTATTTAGAACCAACAAGAACATAGACATGGTTTAATATGAAGAAGTGATAACTTAACGTCAAATACAGAACACTGTATGCTCAAACGAATATACAACTAAAACCCTTAAAAGGAAAAGACGTTAACCTGTGGCAAGCAGGGATACTTAAAACTGCATGCAATTGCACTGTGCCGAAACATTAAACTTTATTAACAATAGACATGGTGTAGAACATTCATAGTAACTCTAGACAATGTTGGATAGTGGCGGTGTGTATTCAGAGGTGGATTATAATACCTTCCAAAACGGGAAATATATGAACTTCAGTGACTTACCAAATCGGATTATTTTCTGGTGATAAGACATTGAACAGTTGTTTTCTTCAAGAATTGGATTAAGTCCAGACTCAAGCAGGAGGAGATCATTCAGGGTGAGATCACTCCATTTCTGTGTGTGCTGTCCTGTGTTTTGGCCGACAGAAAAGGCGAGAAGAACTACGGCACATACGAAGTCAACCGTCCTATCTTGCATTCACACTAGCAGACAATACCAACTACATATACACAGTCCATACATACACCAGACATAGTTTTTATTAATAAATCTTTTATTTATCGTTGAAAGGAACTGTTGTCGGAGTATGTGTTGAGGGAATAACCGAGAGAGTGAAAGAAATAGATATATGGAAGGGAAGACAGAAGGGAGGAGTGTAGACAGAAGTCAGTCAATAATCCCAACAGATAATAAGTTTGAAGATGTGCTTGTTGATTCCACATTCCTCCCGGGAAAACAAGTGACATCTCATACCCCGACAGCAGTGTTTGCCCCAGACTATCTCATACCCCGACAGCAGTGTTTCCATAGACTATATCATACTCCGACAGCAGTGTTTCCATAGATTATCTCATACCCGACAGCGGCGTTTGCCCTAGACTATCTTATACCCTGAAAGCAGTGTTTGCCCCAGACTATCTCATACCCCGACAGCAGTGTTTGCCCCAGACTATCTCATACCCCGACAGCAGTGTTTGCCTAGACTATCTCATACCCCGACAGCGGTGTGTGCCCTAGACTATCTCATACCCCGACAGCGTTGTGTGCCCTAGACTATCTCATACCCCGACAGCAGTGTTTGCCCTAGACTATCTCATACCCCGACAGCGGTGTGTGCCCTAGACTATCTCATATCTAATATCCCGAGAGATGTGATTGCCCTTGGCTATCTCATACCCGGAGAGTGGTGTTTTCCCTAGACCAGGGGTGTCAAACTCAATCGCTCAGCGGACCAAAACTAAAATCACACATAAGGTTACGGCCCAGACAGGATAAACATTCAATAAGCCGAAAATTAAACCTTTTTTAAACATTAATATAAATTAAAACAGAAAAGAATGTTTTCATAATAAAACATCATTGGTATAGACATTTTCACTCTTATATCAATGTGTCAGAGCACGATGTTTGACATCTTTTCTTGGCTAAAAGTTCGTTTATGTTAGTAGTAATGTTTTGTGTCACTGAGATTCTCATGATGCACTGCAAGTATTCATCAGTGAGACGACTCCTGTGTGATGTTTTGTTAATCTTCATCACAGAAAACAGCTGCTCACACAAATATGTGCTACTAAACATGCTCAACGTTCGAGCCGCATGTAGACGAAGCCGGGGCATCTCTTCAGGAATGAAACGGGTGAACTGTGCAGCCCCACAGTGCCGTACTTTGCCTTTAGTGTCCCATTACACTGCAGCTCTATTAACTCCATCTGCAAATTTACAGGTGCAGTTTCCACATCTATGGCAAATGGATTACGAAACAGCTTGAAATTACTTTTCTGTGCTTCCAAGTCACTAAAGCGCCGTGCGAACTCGGCGCGAAGTAAGCTAAGATTTCCAGCAAAGTGTGCATTGGGAAACACCATTGCGTTGACTTGGTTTACCATTGTCTGGCAACACGAAAAGTGAGACAAGTTGCTTTGGTGCATTTGTGTCTCCCATAAGCGCAGCTTCACCTGAAATGCCTTCACTGCATCATGCATATCAATGATAATGTGATCCCGTCCCTGGAGCTGCAGGTTCAAGTCGTCTGCTTCATTCGTTTGATATTATTTTAGCGCGCTGATGGCGCTCCTGGAAATGTATTGTTGTACAGGGCGCACGCTGGTTGATAATTAGCATCTGTAGGCGCCGCTGTTTATTTAGTGTACAGATCTGATGTCTAGGGATCTTAGTTGATACTTTCATCATCATCCAGTCGCCACCGTGGTTACTTCTCCACACATTACTTTACTGGTCGTTAGACTCTACCATTCCCCACACAGTACGCAAACTTACTATTAAACACAACTCCTCTCTCCTGTAGAAATATAACTCAAACTCAGATGTAGATTTTATGTTCCTATGTTCATCTTGACACTGTAACATGGACATATCATATACACCATCATCTACTCCTTATTACAATAACACTACATTGCTACACAAACATAATAAAAGGCGGCATAATATAAGCCGTGTCTAATCTAGACGTGGTGCGTCCACGACGACAACCACAACTTGAATGCCTTTTCTCGCATTCGCTTCCCGTGAGCTGCGAAGCGAGTCCTAGCGTTTACATGCTGCGTAAAAAGTGACCAATTTTCACGATCTAGGTGTCCAGTTTCTGAAAACCGTCATAACCTCTAACCTCATCTAACCTGGGTTACTGGCATAACTGGTCCATGGCCTTATCAGGACAATGTTTTTTTTTTGCATATCCTTTACAGGACATCGCTGTCAACATCAGCATCTTTCAGCTGCACGTTGATCTCCCGGCAAGATTACGCTCAGTAGTTTGCCATTGCTTTCTGAGCGGCCGGCTCAGTTATCTCGCAAGTCACCAGCGGGGATCGAACCTACCCAGCTCTCGCCCCGCTACGAGACTCTGCGTGATAAACGGGATTACGGAGAAAGTGTTGTAATCCCTCGGCCAGAGAGACCGGCATCAGGACAATGGCATCCCGAAAAACTGTGGAACGTTTTCCTTTACCGTCCAAGAATTGACAGATTTCCTCGTTCAGCTGGAAAAATCTACTGAGAACTTTTCTCCAACTTAGCCACAGCACCTTTGTATGATAAGGCATGTCACTGAATGCCGACTCTATTTCCTGCAAAAAAGACTGAAATTGGCGGTGATTTAAACCTTTGGCTCTGATATAATTGACGGTTTGTGTTACATTGCTCATTACATCTTCCATGTTGAGGACTTTACCACACAGCGATCCTTGGTGTATGATGCAGTGATATGCTGTCAATTCACCAGTACAGTTCTACTGCATCTTTAATGGTATCCTTCCACTACCACTTTTTTTCGCCACACATCGCCGGTGCTCCATCTGTTGTAAGTCCAAGGAGTTTGTCCCAAGGCAGTTTCATGTTGGTTAAACTTTGACATTCATTCATTCATTCATGATGATATGATGACGCAAATGGAAGCAAGCTTTTTCTGCCACTTTTGTGTGCTGGGGAATGAACAGGCGGACAGATTGGCTGGCTCGGCAAAATTTGGTGGAGTATTGATGCATGACAAGGCAGACGTGGTTGCGGCCTTGTGGGAGCACGTGTACACCTCGGAGGAGCAGATGGAGCACCATGGTCTGGTAAGAATGAGACAACGAGGTGTGACGAGGGGATCTGGCCGACGCTCGGAGGAAAGGCGAGACGGACATATAATCAGATTGCTACTGGAACTATTAGTGTTGGAACTCTTCGCTGGCTGCTGAGGATGGAGACGGAGCGCTTATGGGAATGTCCCGAATGCTGTGATGTCGGTTCCTAAATCAATCAATCAATCAATCAATCAATCATTCATTCAGTAGTATGTCCTAAGCAGAACCTCGCTCCTATAACAACCCTCCCGAAAACCTCTCGATCATAAGCAATATGTCCCGCGTCCGATACACCCTTCTGGAGATCATCCGCCACATCCTGCACCCATCTTCTCTTTGGCCTTCCTCTTCCTCTCTTCCCAGGCATCAACTCCTCCATTATTGTTCTCTCCAAACTTTCATGACGTTTCAAGTGACCAAAATATTTCAATTTTCTTTGTTTTATCGTCTTTAATAGCCAACCGTCTTCAATATTCAGCCCTTGAAGTATGGATGTATTTGTTCTTTTCTTTACAAAAGATATTCTTAGAACTCGTCTATAACATTTATATTCAAATACATTTAAGCGCTGTTCAGCTTGTTTAGTAAGTGTCCAGGTCTCACAGGCGTATGTTGCAATGAGAAATATGCGTGATCTCAAAAATCTAATTTGTGTAGTTCTGTCTGTCCCAATCAATAATTTATTCAGTTGTTTCAGTCCTTGAGGAACAATTTATAGTCGTCGTTTAATTTCTTTCATTGTGTCACCGTTTTGGTAATCAATGACCTAAGATGTTCAAAATTTTCTACCACCTCCAATTGTTCCTCATTAATATATGTTTCTTTCTCCATAGTAGTTTTATCTTTATGCATTATTTTTGTTTTTGCTATGTTAGGATATAAATTGGGATTTTCACTATTCAATTGGGTTGAGGCTATTAGGTTTTCTATACCATTCTGTGTTGTGGACAGCAATACTGTATCATTAGCATACCGAATCTCAGGTATGTCATGACCGCCGATATTTAGGGCATCATATAGCTCCCTGTTTATATCATCTCTTACATTTCTCATTATATTTTCGGCGTACATGTTAAAATAAAGAGGGGGACAGCACACATCCCTGACGGACTCCTTGCTTGATGTCAAACCAATCTGATGTCTCGCCATCTATTCTAACCGCTGCTTGTTGGTCTAGATAGAACATTCTTATGAGTTGTATTGCGTGTGATAGGAAGTCCATAATCCTCATGATTTCCCAAAGTTTCTGATGTTGTACACAGTCAAATGCCTTTGAAAAATCCACAAAACACGAGAATAGGTTTACATTAAATTCTCTGCACTTCTCTATTATTAAACGCATGTTGAGAATGTGATCTCTTGTTCCTCTTCCTTGTCGAAATCCAGCTTGAACCACGTTAATTTCTTCTTCCATTTGTTTATGAATAACCGTAAACCCCGAGGTAGACCAAGAAGACGTTGGAGAGATAATATTTATACAGACCTACAAGCACTTGGAATCAACGACTGGCAAGAGAAGGTCAACCAGAGAGACGAATTGAGACGGATTGTATCTGCAGCAAAGAACCTCGATGGCTCGGAACGCTGAAGAAGAAGAAGATTTTCGTATTAAGTCTTCCCATTATGATTTTTAGTAGAATTTTACATGCATAACTGATCAGGGAAACAGTTCTATAGTTGGTGCATAATTTTAGGTTGCCCTTTTTTGGTATTTGAATGAAGATAGTTCTCTTCCAATCTTTTGGCCATATACCATATTTCAATATCTTTTTACATAATGCGTGATAGATTTGTATACTTTCTTCTCCTCCTGCTTTAATTAGTTCAGCTGGTATCTCATCACATCCAGGTGATTTACCATTCTTTTGGTTCTTTATTGCCCATGCAATTTCATCTAATGAGGGTTCAGGTTCTGTTGCTGCTGTCATTGGCTCATGTATCTCATTCATATCCTCACTGACACTCATATCATACATTCCACTGCAGTTCTGCTGCCATCTTTCTAGAATTTGTCTAGATACTTTGACATACGTTGTCAAAAATGTCTTTTCAATATTTCTTCTGTAACATTCAAACTGGAGTCCACTCCACGGATAAGGATGGCGAGCTGTGCAGTGTCATTCTTGTCATTACTTTCATCGACAGCAAGGGAGAATGCAACAAAGTCTTTGCCTTTTTCTATCAGCTGTGTTTTCACATCAGTGGCCATCTCACAAACCCGATCAAGAACCGTATTTCTGCTAAGGCAGTGGTTCTCAACCTTTTTGGCCCGTGCCCCCCCCCCTTTTCACCATATGTTCAGATGGTCACCCCCCCCCCCCCCCACCCCCTTCACCTTTCCAAAATTATCAACCTCAAAAGGTGCATTAAAAATAACATGCCTATAATACTGAAAATCCTTATTTTCTTCCATAGTTGTACATAACCTTTACATGCAAAGATAAATTGTATAGTGTAGGTTTATAGAGTTAATGACAAATGAATATGCTGATGGATATTAAAACTTAAATAAATGCATTTTTATATTCACAATATTTTATTAAAACACCACATTAATCGTACTACAATAAACAAACAGTTAAAACGTCAAAGAATTGTAGCTTAATATACGACACCAGAATGCCAAAAATTGTGCTTCATCAAACAAAACGCTCATTACAAAACCAGGATATTGTCGATTCGTAATTAACTTCATTTAAATTAAGATTGTAATCAATGAGAACACTGTGATTGTTTTTCCCGCAGCAATTCTGAAATACGCGGAGGCGTGCTTGAAAGGGAACAACGGACATCATCTTCAACATCTAATCTATTACGTCCTTTCATTTTAATTTCCAACAGAGCTGAAAAGCCTGACTCACAAAGATATGATGACGCAAATGGAAGCAAGCTTTTTCTGCCACTTTTGGGTAGGAATCGCACATCAAAGGCCAAAATTCCGTGATTGGTTTCTCATCGAACACATCTCTTGCTCCTGAATCATTTTTCAGCCCTGAAATTCATCTTGACAATCATCAGAAACTTTTTCACCTGATAATTTGAATGGGTTTCGCACCAAATCCAGCTCATCATCACTAAGTTCACGAAAATATCGCTTAAATTCATTTTCTAGTGCTGTCAGATGCTGCGAAATTTTAATTTTTTACAAATTGTAGTTGGTCTTTACCATCAACAACGAGAACGGATGACAGCTTCTCAAACATTGCAACATGTGTCATATTGACCTTTCTTTTCCAGTTTTCCAGCTTGCTCATAAAAGCTCTCAAGGCATCCACAAATTGTATGATATTTGTATACCTTCCTTGCACCTGAAGATTGAATTTATTCAGCTGCTCAAAAATATCAACTAAACAGGCAAGATGATCCATTTCTCATCATCCAGCCAGGCGAAAAAGTCCATCTTACCTTGAACTTCCAAAAAGAATTTGAGCTCGTTTCTCAGATCATATACTCGCCCAGTTACATATATATATATATACATATATATACAGTGTGTGTGTGTGTGTGTGTGTGTGTGTGTGTGTGTGTGTGTGTGTGTGTGTGTGTGTGTGTGTGTGTGTGTGTGTGTGTGTGTGTGTGTGTGTGTGTGTGTGTGTGTGTGTGTGTGTGTGTGTGTGTGTGTGTGTGTGTGTGTGTGTGTGTGTGTGTGTGTGTGTGTGTGTGTGTGTGTGTGTGTGTGTGTGTGTGTGTGTGTGTGTGTGTGTGTGTGTGTGTGTGTGTGTGTGTGTGTGTGTGTGTGTGTGTGTGTGTGTGTGTGTGTGTGTGTGTGTGTGTGTGTGTGTGTGTGTGTGTGTGTGTGTGTGTGTGTGTGTGTGTGTGTGTGTGTGTGTGTGTGTGTGTGTGTGTGTGTGTGTGTGTGTGTGTGTGTGTGTGTGTGTGTGTGTGTGTGTGTGTGTGTGTGTGTGTATGTGTGTGTGTGTGGGTGGGTGGGTGTGTGTGAAGGGGAGGATGGCATTTCGGAATAAAGAGGGAGGGGGTGAGAATGACATCTGAACATATGATGAAATGGTGCATGGGCCAAAAAAGTTTTAGAACCACTGGCTCATACCCCGACAGCAGTGTGTGCTCTAGATTATCTCCACCTCCACCCTTTGTGACGGAAGCATCAAGTAAGTGGGCCTCAACAAATAACGCCATCTTTACACAGTTTTCCTTTTTAGTTCCTGCTAAATTATATCCATCTTGGATTCTGCGTCCTTTTTATCCCCCTCTGTCTTTACACACAAATATTGTCCTTCCCTGAACTTGCAAAATAAAAACTGCCCTTTTCTCAGCTCTCACCAGCATGGCTGCCTGTTGCAGACTCTTTTATCATCTCATCATTAGCCTCTTTTTAAATAATTGTCGAAGTCTGAAATCTCTGGTGTACAAGCACATCTGTGTCCTCTCGGGGGATCACTTTATTTGTTGTATTGATTTATCCAGGCTGGTCTCAATACAGCACTACGGGCGCCAATACCCCACTTTGTCTCTCCTATTTTATTCAAACTAAATGTATATTGTGTTAAAACGTGACGAGAAAAATTATGTCTGTGACATTGCATGCACGTATAACAAAATAAATAAAGAATAATTATGTCTGTAATATTATATGCATGTCAACGAAATATAGAAGAATTATTTCTGTAACATTAGAAGTTAGTTGCATATCCTTTACAGGACGTCGCAGTTACCACCAGCATTTTTTTCTGTTGTGATCTCTTAGCAAGTTTTACGTTCAGTAGTTTGCCATTGCTTTCTGAACGACCGGTACCCATACCATTTCATAAAAAAAAAAACAACGCAAGGAGGTCTGCTGTAAAATCGCACGCAGCTGTGTTTCGAACGCTGATATGCGGGATTTCGAACTGCGTCCGTAAAACCTTCGCCACGGAGATCACAAACAGCAAGAAATGATGGAGTTGAATGTGACGTCCTGTAAAAGATATATATGTTTTGCATATCCTTTACAGGACATCGCTGTCAAAATCAGCATCTTTCAGCTGTATGTTGATTTCTTGGCAAGATTACGCTCAGTAGTTTGCCATTGCTTTCTGAGCGGCCGGCTCAGTTATCCCGCAAGTCACCAGCGGGGATCGAACCGCTCCCAGCTCTCGCCCCGCTACGAGACTCTGCGTGATAAACGGGATTACGGAGAAAGTGTTGTAACCCCTCGGCCAGAGAGACCGGCGTAAAAGATATGCAACCAATTTTAACTGTTGTGGAATAAGGCTGCCCTTCGGTCGGGGAGAAATCGATGCTCCTAGAGTGCCACCGTTGACTTCACACTGATAAATCCATGAACTGGCTAAACAGATAAGGACACACTGATGTCTGTGAATGTCCGCCTCTGGTAGCCTGAAGGCATCACGTACCGGAATTACAAGCATCATTGTAAGCCGTCCACTGAACATAGGTGGGCTGCGAGGGATGGGAGAACAAGAGGGGACCATAGCTGATCACTTCATCTCATACTTCCGTTCATGCAAAACAGTTTTTGAAAATGTCTGTCTGCCCGTCTGTTTGTTCACGCGTGTGTCGTTGTCTGCTTGTCTGTCTGAGTGTATCTGAGCGTGTTTTTGTCTGTGCATGAATATATGTATGTGTGTGCATGGATGGGTGCATGGATGGGTGCATGGATGATACAGTTAATGACACAAACTTCGTCTCCTCGCTGTTCTCCTAGCATAACCTCTGTTACATCGTCTCCTCACTGTTCTCGTAACACAGCCGCTGCTATATCAACTCCTCACTGTTCTCGTAATACAACAGCTGTTACATCGTTTCCTCACTGTTCTAGTAACAAAACCGCTGTTATAACAACTCCTCAGTGTTCTAGTAATACAACCGCTGTTACGTCGTCTTCTCACTGTTCTAGTAATACAGCCACTGTTACATCGACCCCTCGCTGTTCCAGTAACACAATATCTCTTGTTACAAAGCTCACAGTCAAGATTTTCGAGCACGTTTTCTTGTTCTACTACTTCTTGGTGACTCTTTCCAGGGAAGTGTTTCACAATTAGTTATGCGCCTCAAATACCAGTGTCTCCGACTTCGCCATGAATCTGTGTACGGTTCGCGTCCGCTAGGCAGGTCCCACCCATGGTAACGCGTTCTTCCTACCCGTGGGTACGTTTTCTTTCCTAACAATTTTGCCAGGCCAGTAGCCGTAACGCCTACGTTTTACGATTCCCAGCTGCCGTGGGATGTTTACAGCGCATCACTTGCACAAGGGACCTCCTATTGTCGCCCACATCCGAGAAGGCTATGTATCTATCTCACTACGCAAGAGATTAAGAGACACGTGATAGTATTATATTGATTAACCTCTCAGCCACGCCTCCCCACTAATAGTCTAACGGGTCTCTTCTCAATACAGCATCAACACTAATAGTCCAATAGATCTCTTAGCAATATAGCACGCGTTTTCGAGCTCATTGCCTTGAATGCTGGAAGAGATGTTTCCCCATAATTTACTTTTAGCTTTGAAATCACCGTAGAAGAGGACATTGCTGTCATGAAGAGTAATTTCATCAAGGTATTGCCAACTCTGGTAGACCAGGTTTTCATTGCAAGGGCAGAAACGGATGCTCGGGTGAATCTTGATGACCTGTAGCTGCATCTCGTCGTTGTCCCGTCGGGACGTTTGCACCACCGACATCACAATGCTAACGCCAAGGAATATTGCCGGTCCCTGATGTTAAATCCGGCCACACATATCTCATTGGCGCCCATCCGCTTTTCTGGAGGAGCAATAATGACAGCCAAATGCACAAGGCTTACAGAATTGACTCACGTTGTCTGTTGCTATCACAATTCCAAAATATAATACTTGTTTGTTGAGGCATGCTCAGCATAATTGCGCCTTGTTTTCTTGCACTCGCACGTTTTCCTTGTCTTTGTGGCCGAACACGCCTGGTTCTGATTCTCGCAACCGATGGATCCAGGCACACACGTTGGTCTTCCATAAAACATGTTGCATGTTTTTTATAGTCGATGTGTTGGAATCATACACGCTGGTCTTCTATAAAACATGTTGCATGTGCTTCATAGTCGCTATGTTGGAAGCATACACGCTGGACTTCTATAAAACATGTTGCATGTGCTTTATGGTCGCTGTTGGAATTATACACGCTGGTCTTCTATAAAACAAGTTGCATGCGCGTTATAGTCGCTTTGTTCGAATCATACACGCGCATTTCTTAAAACACGCACCCAGACCACAACAAGGATACAAATACAGGACTTGTATATGTATATTTACCTGTATTCTTTCTTATATTGTTCTATCGGTGTGAATTTGTTGTTTTTTATTTATTTATTTATTTATTTATTTATTTTTTTGGGTGCTGACGAGAGTTTGGACTCAACGTCGAGTTTGTTACTAGTGATCGTTTTACCGTCTGCTTCTCGTTGTTTGTTTGCCTTTTTTTCTTTCTTTTTTTGATGATTCATTCATTGTAAGTGTTTGTAGGACTTTGCTATCAACCCCTACCCAAGGCTCATTTATTACGGGAGGTTAAGTTCATTAGATTGCCAAAGGTGGGGTCTTGGTGCATGATAAGGCAGACGTGGTCGGAACCTTTGGAATGGTGTGTAAAGTGAAGAAGAATAGTTAGATCATCACGGCTTGGGGAGAATGGCGCTGCAGGAAGTGACCAGAGGATCTGGCCGAGACTCAGAACTCCGAGAAAAGGCTGCATTCTGACACTAACTACCTACATGGACTCCTAGTCTACATTCTAACACTAACTACCTACACCAGCTCCTAGTCTACATTCTGACACTAACTACCTACACCAGCTCCTAGTCTACATTATGACACTAACTACCTACATGGACTCCTAGTCTACATTCTGACACTAACTACCTACACCAGCTCCTAGTCTACATTCTAACACTAACTACCTACACCAGCTCCTAGTCTACATTCTAACACTAACTACCTACACCAGCTCCTAGTCTACATTCTAACACTAACTACCTACACCAGCTCCTAGTCTACATTATGACACTAACTACATACATGGACTCCTAGTCTACATTCTGACACTAACTACCTACACCAGCTCCTAGTCTACATTCTAACACTAACTACCTACACCAGCTCCTAGTCTACATTATGACACTAACTACATACATGGACTCCTAGTCTACATTCTGACACTAACTACCTACACCAGCTCCTAGTCTACATTCTAACACTAACTACCTACACCAGCTCCTAGTCTACATTATGACACTAACTACATACATGGACTCCTAGTCTACATTCTGACACTAACTACCTACACCCAGCTCCTAGTCTACATTCTAACACTAACTACCTACACCAGCTCCTAGTCTACATTCTAACACTAGCTACCTACACCAGCTCCTAGTCTACATTCTGACACTAACTACCTACACCAGCTCCTAGTCTACATTCTAACACTAACTACCTACACCAGCTCCTAGTCTACATTATGACACTAACTACATACATGGACTCCTAGTCTACATTCTGACACTAACTACCTACACCAGCTCCTAGTCTACATTCTAACACTAACTACCTACACCAGCTCCTAGTCTACATTATGACACTAACTACATACATGGACTCCTAGTCTACATTCTAACACTAACTACCTACACCAGCTCCTAGTCTACATTCTAACACTAACTACCTACACCAGCTCCTAGTCTACATTATGACACTAACTACATACATGGACTCCTAGTCTACATTCTGACACTAACTACCTACACCAGCTCCTAGTCTACATTCTAACACTAACTACCTACACCAGCTCCTAGTCTACATTCTAACACTAACTACCTACACCAGCTCCTAGTCTACATTCTGACACTAACTACCTACACCAGCTCCTAGTCTACATTCTAACACTAACTACCTACACCAGCTCCTAGTCTACATTCTAACACTAACTACCTACACCAGCTCCTAGTCTACATTCTGACACTAACTACCTACACCAGCTCCTAGTCTACATTCTGACACTAACTACCTACACCAGCTCCTAGTCTACATTCTAACACTAACTACCTACACCAGCTCCTAGTCTACATTCTGACACTAACTACCTACACCAGCTCCTAGTCTACATTCTGACACTAACTACCTACACCAGCTCCTAGTCTACATTCTGACAATAACTACATACATGGACTCCTAGTCTACATTCTGACACTAACTACCTTCACCAGCTCCTAGTCTACATTCTAACACTAACTACCTACACCAGCTCCTAGTCTACATTCTAACACTAACTACCTACACCAGCTCCTAGTCTACATTCTGACACTAACTACCTACACCAGCTCCTAGTCTACATTCTAACACTAACTACCTACACCAGCTCCTAGTCTACATTTTGACACTAACTACCTACACCAGCTCCTAGTCTACATTCTAACACTAACTACCTACACCAGCTCCTAGTCTACATTTTGACACTAGCTACCTACACCAGCTCCTAGTCTACATTCTAACACTAACTACCTACACCAGCTCCTAGTCTACATTCCAACACTAACTACCTACACCAGCTCCTAGTCTACATTCTGACACTAACTACCTACACCAGCTCCTAGTCTACATTCCAACACTAACTACCTACACCAGCTCCTAGTCTACATTTTGACACTAACTACCTACACCAGCGCCTAGTCTACATTTTAACACTAACTACCTACACCAGCTCCTAGTCTACATTCTGACACTAACTACCTACACCAGCTCCTAGTCTACATTCTGACACTAACTACCTACACCAGCTCCTAGTCTACATTCTAACACTAACTACCTACACGGACTACTAGTCTACATTCTGACACTAACTACCTACACCAGCTCCTAGTCTACATTCTGACACTAACTACCTACACCAACTCCTAGTCTACATTCTAACACTAACTACCTACACCAGCTCCTAGTCTACATTCTAACACTAACTACCTACACCAACTCCTAGTCTACATTCTAACACTAACTACCTACACCAGCTCCTAGTCTACATTCTGACACTAACTACCTACACCAGCTCCTAGTCTACATTCCAACACTAACTACCTACACGGACTACTAGTCTACATTCTGACACTAACTACCTACACCAGCTCCTAGTCTACATTCTGACACTAACTACCTACACCAACTCCTAGTCTACATTCTAACACTAACTACCTACACCAGCTCCTAGTCTACATTCTAACACTAACTACCTACACGGACTACTAGTCTACATTCTAACACTAACTACCTACACGGACTACTAGTCTACATTCTAACACTAACTACCTACACCAACTCCTAGTCTACATTCTGAGTCTACATTCTGGCACTAACGACTTACACGGACTTCTAGTCTACATTTTGAAACTTACCACCTACACGAGCTCCTGGTTTACAGTTACTTTAGTTTAGTTTAGTCGATGGATCAACATCACGGCACACGGGTGCAATCCATAAGTGCTTCGTTGTCCTCCTAACTCTAACAAAGTATGGAGAAACTCAGCTCAGTGCACGAACTCCGTAGCACTGGCGAGGATCCTGAAATACTTCGGGTAGATTTTTAATTCGAAATTTTGCCTGGCAGCGCCGTTAGGCTGCTCTTTTTCGATTTCCAACTGCCAAGGGATTTTTTACGTGCGCAAAAATACACACGGGCGTCCGATCTTACTACCCAGAGACCAGGGGAAATTTATTACTAGAAGTCCACGAGAAAAAATCCCGGTATCACCGGGGCTTGAACCTGGGACCTCCAGCACTCGAGGCGGACACATTCTGGCACTAACTACTTAACCAAAAACCATGAATTAAACATCCGTTACGAGCAACTGGTGGCAGTTATAAAAAGTACACATTCACTGTCGCCATTTCTGAATTAAAATGATCGGCAAAAGACATACAACAATGGGATGAAATGGTAAGCACGTTTGTGAAAGCTACACATCCTATGATGCACGGAGATGAAGATGAATATGTGCGGAATTAGTCTCCTTGATGATGCGACAGTCAGTGTTATCAGGGGCCTCCACGAAACAGCCGCCTGCCTCGCGCTGTGAAGGTTGTGAGTTCGCTTCCCGAATCTCGTCGTTCAGACTACAAATGCAACTTTTTCAGAGACTCCAGGGGCTCATGGCTGGAGCTACGGAGTTCGTGCTTTGTGTCATGCTCTCGACAAGCGGCTTGCCCTTCTGCAGAGAGAGAGAGAGAGAGAGAGAGAGAGAGAGAGAGAGAGAGAGAGAGAGAGAGAGAGAGAGACGGGATAAACCTCGGAGCAATAAAGTTGACCCTGTGGACTGTAGTACTTTAATGAGTGCTGTGATAGGCCCGTCTCGAAACCAGGATACAGCAAGAAAGTGGAAGCAAATAGAAGCAAACTGAAATATTTTCTATTATAAAGTTTAATGCTTGACCACCCGCAGGGGCATATCATTACAGTAAGGGTACTAGAAGGTGTTCAGAGATATTAGCGCAGATTTCAAACTGTTTACAGATTTCTAGAATAATGTGGAATTACTATATGCCTTTTGGCTTCTCGTCCAAACACTAACAGACCAAAATATGTTTTATTTAAACAAGAGTGGTCGGGAGGGTGTGGTTGTTATAGAGTAACATATTTTCAGCTTCAAACAGGGGAGTACGGGAGAAATATGCCACGTTAAATATAAATTGAGGTCAATTTGTTTTCCACTTCACACTTCTTGGAATCGATTTCTCTCTCTCTCTCTCTCTCTCTCTCTCTCTCTCTCTCTCTCTCTCTCTCTCTCCTTCTCTCTCTCTCTCTCTCTCTCTCTCTCTCTCTCTCTCTCTCTCTCTCTGTTTGTGTGTGTGTGTATTTTTTTACAGTTCTAGAATGAGAAACCCCGTGGCTGCACAAATGATGTGATTAAATGTGTCTTGTGGATCTGCTGTTTTCTTGTTCTCAGTTGTCATTTCTTCACTGCTGTGTTTTATTGTTCTCGGTTGTAATTTCTTTACGTCTGTGTTTCGTGGAACTCAAATCTCATGTCTTTATTACTGTGTTTTGCTGAACTAAATTCTCATTTCTTGACTGCTTTGTTTGGAAAAGGTTTTATTTACTATGGCATCTGTATTTATATTTAGGTGTATCGCAATTTACGTGATACATATACAGTTCATGGAACATGGGCGGCGCAGTTGTGGCTCTATAAGTCCACCCGGCTACTACTATAATAGCGGGGCCAGCCACCCTGAGATGTCCGACTCAACAGTTTGTGTGTAACTACGGAGCACCACCAAGAGCACCATTTCTGAAAACCCGAATCCACACACAGTTTGTACCTTCCGTTGTTGGTAGATGTTCTTGCACATCTGATATATGTTCTGTTGTTAGTAGATGTTCTTGCACACATGATACATGTTCTGTTGTTGGTAGATGTTCTAATATCGAGTATACATGTTCTGTTGTTGGTAGATGTTCTAACATCAAGTGTACATGGTCTGTTGTTGGTAAATGTTCTAACATCTATTATACATGCTCTGTTGTTGGTAGATGTTCTAACATTTAGTATGCAAGTTCTGTTGTTGGTAGGTGTTCTAACATCTAGTATACATGTTCTGTTGTTGGTAGATGTTCTAACATCAAGTGTACATGGTCTGTTGTTGGTAAATATTCTAACATCTATTATACATGTTCTGTTGTTGGTAGATGTTCTAACATCTAGTATACATGTTCTGTTGTTGGTAGGTGTTCTAACATCTAGTATACATGTTCTGTTGTTGGTAGATGTTCTACCATCTAGTATACATGTTATGTTGTTGGTAAATGTTCTAACGCACATGATGCACCATCTTCTGTTGTTAAATCGTCTAACATATCTATGCGACAGATATTCGCCTTGGCTAAAGAAAGTCGAATGTACTTAAAACGCTCGACTACATCACAGATGATCACCCCGACTTAATAACTTGTTTCCGCTTCAGAATCTCGGCTTGATTACAGGCCCTCACTTTGTCTACGGTTACACGCCTTGACAACATATTCTCGCTTTCACAAAGGCAAATGGACATTGTTTTAAAAAAATGGAGAATTTAGCATGAGAATAGAAGACGAGGCTGTGCCGGCAGCCTTTCCATTGCTGAAAGACAGCACAGTCAGACTTGTGTTTGTGTTAGAGCAAGCTTCGAAACGTAGGAGCTGGCATGTTCCAGGTGGGGTGGCTAGGATCGATCGAAAGGATGGAGACTGCAAGAATATCATGGATTTTCTGTTCAGGACATGCCGGTTTTCGGAGGAATGAACAGGCTTATTGGGTGTTTCTGTCACTCTGGGTGCACAGCTACTTTATGATAACGATGATGTGATGAAGGCTCTCTGGGATATGGTGAAGAGTGCAGAAGAACAGACGAGTATCCATATCTGGAAAGACTGGCTCAAAAGGGAGTGGGTAGAGGCCCTGGACATTGCTTAGATCATTGAGGGGAAAGCCAGGCTGAACTGCAATTACATTGCTACAGCATGGGTACTCTTCCGTAGCTTCAGCAGAGGGAGCGGTGCATATTTGGGCATGTCTTGTGTGTAATGAAGGTGATGTCTATATTCAATATTCATTATTTAGCATTCACAATAGACCTTCGCCATAAATAAGAATTTACGCTTTGACTACTGATGTTTGCCCAGATGTTTGCCCAGAAAGCAGAGACTCCAGCTGAATAAATGTATATGCCCTGCCAACATGTTTGTCCACACTACAGATTAAATAAATTAGCTCACATCACTGATTTTTAACTTGACCATACATACTCTACCAGAGTTGCCTCCAAATGCTTCCTTATTTGTTTGCATGCGTTCCGTGATTCACTGTCATACAGCATGAGAGATGAGTTGAGTCAAGACCAGACATCACATCACTCTGGACATTACCATACCTGCTCCAATCTCGTCTATAACAGCCAGCGAAAAGTCTCAAATACTAATCTCGTCTGTACAGCCAGCGAAAAGTCTCAAATACTAATCTCGTCTGTAACAGCCATCGAAAAGTTTCAAATACTAATCTCGTCTGTAACAGCCAGAGAAAAGTCTCAAACACTAATTTCATCTGTAACAGCTAGCGAAAAGTCTCAAATACTAATCTCGTCTGCAACAGCCAGCGAAAAGTCTCAAATACTATTTTCGTCTGTACAGCTAGCGAAAAGTCTCAAATACTAATCTCGTCTGCAACAGCCAGCGAAAAGTCTCAAATACTAATCTCGTCTGTACAGCCAGCGAAAAGTCTCAAATACTAATCTCGTCTGTAACAGCCAGCGAAAAGTTTCAAATACTAATTTCATCTGTAACAGCCAGCGAAAAGTCTCAAATACTTATCTCGTCTGTAACAGCTAGCGAAAAGTCTCAAATACTAATCTCGTCTGCAACAGCCAGCGAAAAGTCTCAAATACTATTCTCGTCTGTACAGCTAGCGAAAAGTCTCAAATACTAATCTCGTCTGCAACAGCCAGCGAAATGTCTCAAATACTAATCTCGTCTGTACAGCCAGCGAAATGTCTCAAATACTAATCTCGTCTGTACAGACAGCGAAATGTCTCAAATACTAATCTCGTCTGTACAGACAGCGAAATGTCTCAAATACTAATCTCGTCTGTACAGACAGCGAAATGTCTCAAATACTAATCTCGTCTGTACAGACAGCGAAATGTTTCAAATACTAATCTCGTCTGTAACAGCCAGCGAAAAGTCTCAAATACTATAATAGTACCGCCTGAGTATGTGTCCGTGTGGCCTATCCTCCAGGCTTTGAATGTCGGTCACTCCCTGCAGCACCATTCTCTCCAAGCAGTGATAATCTACCTACACGTCCTTCTGTACTTTACACACGATTTCAAACGGCCCCGACTTCATCTGCCTTATCATGCACCAATACCGCACCAAGGGGTGTAGATCCAGCCAATCTGTCCGCCTGATCATTTCCTACCACACCATTATATACTTGAGAAACAATCCAATAGGTGCTCTCTATTTGTGATTGTTGAATGGAAGCATGCCGCTCTGCCCGAATAAGGGCCTTCTTCAATTTTCTCATCTTACTTTGTGAGTCAGTTACAATCACTACAAGCATGTGCTGTTTGTCCCCCAACCAGCGAAACGCCGTCGTGACTATTTCCAGCTTCATTATCAGAATAGATGTTGTGGTATCATATGTCAGACTCTCCTGTAGCAAACGCCGTCCACCAACCTTTGTCTACTTGTCCACATATATTCCATTTGACCAAAGATACTCGACTTGAACAGAGATACTCCATTAGACCACAGATACTCCACTTGACAATATATACTACTCTTGACCACACATATCCCACTTGATCACATATGCTCCACATTACCATATATATTCCATTTGAACATTGGTACTTGACTTTTGTTGCCAACACATACTGCAAATCGAAGTGAACATCAAGACATATTATCACAAAACACGTGGAACTGTGTGCACGTATAACCAATACCGTGTGTGACACAAGACTGCGGCGTGTACAAGTATCAATAAAGTGTGCGACACAAGACTGCGGCGTGTGCGAATATCGTCAATACAGTATGTGACACAAGACTGTGGCGTGTACAAGTATCAATAAAGTGTGTGACACAAGACTGCGGCGTGTATAAGTATCAATAAAGTGTGTGACACAAGACTGCGGCGTGTACAAGTATCAATAAAGTGTGTGACACAAGACTGCGGCATGTGCAAGTATCAATAAAGTGTGTGACACAAGACTGCGGCGTGTGCAAGTATCAATAAAGTGTGTGACACAAGACTGCGGCGTGTGCATGTATCAATAAAGTGTGTGACACAAGACTGCGGCGTGTGCGAATATCGTCAATACAGTATGTGACACAAGACTGTGGCGTGTACAAGTATCAATAAAGTGTGTGACACAAGACTGCGGCGTGTACAAGTATCAATAAAGTGTGTGACACAAGACTGCGGCGTGTACAAGTATCAATAAAGTGTGTGACACAAGACTGCGGCGTGTGCAAGTATCAATAAAGTGTGTGACACAAGACTGCGGCGTGTGCAAGTATCAATAAAGTGTGTGACACAAGACTGCGGCGTGTGCGAATATCGTCAATACAGTATGTGACACAAGACTGTGGCGTGTGCAAATATCGTCAATACAGTTTGTGACACAAGACTGCGGCGTGTGCGAATATCGTCAATACAGTATGTGACACAAGACTGTGGCGTGTGCAAATATCGTCAATACAGTGTGTGACACAAGACTGTGGCGTGTGCAAATATCGTCAATACAGTGTGTGACACAAGACTGTGGCGTGTGCAAATATCAATACAGTTTGTGACACAAGACTGTGGCGTGTGCAAATATCGTCAATACAGTATGTGACACAAGACAGTGGCGTGTGCAAGTATCGAAAATACAATGTGTGACACAAGACTGTGGCGTGTGCAAATATCGTCAATACAGCGTGTGACACAAGACTGTGGCGTGTGCAAATATCTTCAATATAGCGTGTGACACAAGACTGTGGTGTGTGCAAATATCGTCAATACAGCGTGTGACACAAGACTGCGGCGTGTACAGATATCGTCAATACAGCGTGTGACACAAGACTGTGGCGTGTACAAATATCGTCAATACAGCGTGTGACACAAGACTGTGGCGTGTGCAGATTTCAATACAGTATGCGACACAAGACTGTGGCGTGTGCAAATATCATCAATGCAGTGTGCGACACAAGAAGGAGGCGTGTGGAAATATCATCAATACAGTGGCACAAAACCTCGTAGTATGCACACATGTCAAGACGGTTTGTCCAAATATTGTCACTTTGACAAGTATCATGGACAGTAAACTTTAAATCAACACTAAAACCACACAGTTCATAAGAACGATTAATTAGACCAGCCTCCGAGCATACAGGGACATGAAAGCATGCGAATGTTGGCAAGACTGAACACGTCAGTATCTGTAATCTATCTCTAGCCCAGTTAGCACTGGCAGATACGACAGGGAAATGTATCTCCTGCCACGCCTATACAATTACAATTATTGATAACATGTTGAGAGGAGACATACGCTATGTGGACAGTGCAAGGCTAGGACGTCAAGATATCTGGTCGAATACAAGTGCACAATAGACGTCATCGGCAAGTGAAGTCATTTGCTTGAATGAACAAACAATCACAATAGCGCTACACTGGAGAAATGTCAAGTTGCAGCAGTGTACTATTTTTATATTAAGTCTGATTTAATTCATTATTTACAGTAATCAATAGCAAGGATGTAATCTTCCATTCACTTCTACACTTCGACACTTCTAAGTCCGCATAAGAAATTATAATCACTTGCCAGAATCAGCCTTAAGAGAAACATAACCTAGCAACTAGTAACAACAACAATAGACAAGAGAAGTGGCGGCTACAGCAGGATATAACGATGGGAAATAAAAACAGGTGAGTGTAACTCCTGCGAGAAAGTGAGAGATAAAAAACACACACATGGTTTTAAACAAAAACATACACACAACAAAAACGGACGACGAATAGAGGCAGCAGACGGTGAGATAAACAGCAATATATCAGAGAAGCAATGGCTGAAAAAATGCCAAGGCAGAATACAGCTTAATGTGGCCAGCGTTAATTAACAACATTAACTATAAACTATATGCCTGGTCCGAAAGCCGTGGTAGTGGAGTGGCTGGACGCCCTACTGCCGCTCCGGAAGTCATCGGCTCAATCCACACTGGGGCGGATTTTTAAAATTGGCTTAGGCTTTATGGTATACTCAGATTGACTCTATGGTTGACTCAGATTGACTCTATGGTTGACTCAGATTGACTCTATGGTTGACTCAGATTAACTCTATGGTAGACTACGATTACCTCTATGGTAGACTCAGATTGACTCTATGGCTGACTCAGATTAGCACGGGTACCAGATAATGTCTTGGCAAGCAAAGACGGCCTGTACGATACTGACAACATCGACCAGCAAATGCCGATTGAACTAACACCATATGCTTTATGCGCTTCATAGCGTGTAGAGAGGTTCTTTAGTTGGCTTCAGCTGAGATGTCAATGTTGTATACTGTCATATCATGAACATTTACCCATTGTTGTATACTGTCATAGCGTGTAGAAAGGTCCTTTAGTTGGCTGAACTGTCCTGTCAATGTTGTATACTGTCATATCACAAATATCTAGACAATATTGTATGATGTCATATCACAAACACCCAGTTAGTGCTATAATCGACATATCACAAACACCCAATCAATGTTATAATCGACATATCACAAACGCCAAGTTAATGCTATGATCGACATATCACAAACGCCTAGTCAATGCTATAATTGACGTATCACAAACACCGTTAGTTATAGTCCATTTACATTTGTCTTTCCCCCATATAAACATCCATATCTCAGTAGCCAACTGAGGAAAATGATAAGATTAAGTAAATAGCCTTATCATTATGGCTACCCAACAACAACAAAATTTTGTTCTGCAGATTGTACAGCAGAATTCAATGGTTTTTTTATTTGCGGTATACAATTTACAGGTCAGAGATGAAGTGCATATTATGAAATATATTGCATCTTCACACGGAAACATCAGCGTTCAATAGTAGAATTTATTGTGCAGCACGAGAATGACCTTATGGCAAGAATCGTACGCAAGTGCACCGGAAATGTTCAGAGGTGTGGACAATAATGTGGGTGCTTTCATAAAACGTGATTATTTTATAAATCTTACCATTTATCACTAATATCTGAATGTGTGAATATTGTTGAATGGATTGAATGTGAAATTGTGATACTTCAAAGCATCGCTATGAAGTTTTACGCATTTTTGTCAAGAAGCTATTCGCAGTAAACTGTTTTATACTATTAAAAATCATGAGAAAAGAACAATGCATGCACTGAGTTTGAGTAAGCAGTCATTTCGTCGATGGGTGCAAGAATCTGGAATGAAACGACCACGCAATAAGCAAACGGTAGGTAGAAAGGCAATTGTAGACAGCTTTGACAAGGATATCATAAGGCGAGCTATTATAAAAATTCCGAATGCTAAGGAAACAGTAACTGTAAAAAAACGTAGGGTTTAGTTGAGAAAGAACAATGACATAGAGCAATCCAAAACAACTTTATTGAAAATTATAAGGACACTAGGCTTCACTTTTTGAAAGTACAAGGAGGTAGAAATATCATTTGCGAGCAGCTGCATTTAGGAGCCATGAGAAGCAAATACCTACGTGAAATAACGGAAATGAGCAAAGACAATTATGACATAGTTTATTTGGATGAAACCTGGATCAATGCGCACCACAAATGTGATATGGAATGGCAATCAGTGGATGGAAAGATAAAGCGATATGTGCCCTGTAGTAAGGGACAGCGTTTGGTCATAGCCCATGCAGGTAGTGCTCGTAATGGCTTACTACAAAATGTTGGACTCGTGTTCATATCAAAAGCACACAGACAATAAAAAAAAAATTAAGTTGCATGTCCTTCACAGGACGTACCAGTCAACCCCAACATTTTCGCTGGCAAATTTTACATTCAGTAGTTTGCCATTGCCTGTCTCTCTGGCCGAGGGGTTACAACACTTTCTCCGTAATCCCGTTTATCACGCAGAGTCTCGTAGCGGACGAGAGATGGAAGCGGTTCGACCCCCGCTGGTGACTTGCGGGATAACTGAGCCGGCCGCTCAGAAAGCAATGGCAAACTACTGAGCGTAATCTTGCCAAGAAATCAACAGACAGCTGAAAGATGCTGCTGTTGACAGCGACTGTCCTGTAAAGGATATGCGGGGGAAAAAAAGTTTGCCATTGCTTTCTGAACGACCGGCTCTTATACCTTTTTCGAAAAAAAAAACAGCACCGCTGTGTTTCGAACCCGGGCAGACAGGCTCACAAACCGCGTTCGCAAGCCCCTAGCCACAGAGACCGGTCACACAGGCATTATCATAATGAGATTCTTCTTTGTTTCTTTCGTTCGCTTGAAATAAGTATTTTAACTGCAATATTGTCTCTTGTATGAATTCAACTGTCTTTTTTAGCTCACCCCCATCCCTTCCTCCATAGGGACCTTATATATCAAGGCACTATCTGGGGTCAATTCCTTTCTTGGTCTACTTGTCTTTTGTATGCTAGTGCGCCTCTGTGAGTTTTTCAAACCATCCTCTGCTTGCCTTTCCATCATGTTTATGTCAATTTTAGGAATCAACCTATTGAATCGCATTACTATTTTTTTTACGTTACACAATGTATGTGCATAATTTGTTCTCCATATTTTACAATTTTGTGATAATGCTGACGATAATCATCAGTGTATGTGTGTGTGAAGTGTGGGAGTGTGTTCACATTAGCTTCAGTGATTATGTGAGGCATCTTGTATGTGTCTAGATGTGAGGATTGCGTTTAGGTTGGAGGATGGGTTTGAGGGTGGGGATATATGTGTGGGTTGGGAGATGTGTGTGGGTGAGGGATGTGTGTATGAGTGGGTGGGTATTGATGGGTGGGGTGTGTGGATGTGTGGGTGGAAGTATGTGGATAGGTGTGTGGGGATGTATGTAGGGGGTGGAGGGATTGTGTAGGGGGTGTAGAGATGTGTGTACGGATTGGGGGATGGATGTGAATGATGTGTGTATAATTGGGGGAGGTGTGTATGGGTGGGGTGCGTGTGGTGGGGATGTGTGTGTGTGTGTGTGGGACGGAGATTGTGTGGATGGGGATTGTATGTGTGGATTTTAGGGGTGTGTATGTCGGTGAGAGATGTGTGTGGGAGTATAAGGAGAAGGGTGTGTGAGTGGGAGATGTGTGGGATGTGTGTGTGCGGGGATATGTGTGTGTGAGTGACGAGATTGTGTGGGTGGGGACGTGTGTGTGTGGTGGGGGATGTGAGTGGGTGGGTGGGGAGGTGTGGATGAGTGTGAAATGTGTTGGTTGGGGGGGGGGGGGTGAGTGCGGAGATGAGTAGGTGGGTGCGGAGGTGTGTGAGGTGGGTGGAGGGATGTGTGTAAGGATGGGCGTGTGTGGGTGGGCAGTATGTGAGTGGGTGATGGATGTTTCGGAGTTTGATGTGTGTTTGGGTTGGTGTGTTTTGTGTGGTGTTGGTGGGTAGTGGTATGTGTGGATATTGGCAGGTGGAGGGTGTGTGGGTGTTGGTAAGTGGGGGATGTATGTGTGTATGCGTTGGGATGTGTGTGTCGGTGGGGGAATGTGTGTGGGTGGGGGATATATGTGTTAGGTGGAGGATATATGTGTGGTTGGTGGTGTGTGGGTGGATGTGAAATGTGTGGGTGGGTGGGAAAATGTGTGTGTGGATGGGAAGATGTGAGGGTATGGGTGGGTGATGTGTGAGTGGGTGAGGGATGTTTGTATGGGTTGGTGCGGGATGTGTGTATGAGAGGGGTATTTGTGTTGTTGGGGTGTGGGTGGGTGGTTTGGTGGAGCATGTGTGCGTGAGTGAGTTTGTGTGGGTTGGGGTATGTGTGAGTGGGTGGGGATGTTGGTGAGGGATGTATGTGTGGGTGGTTGCGAGATGTCTGGGTTGGTGAGGGTATGAGTGAATGGATGGAGGGATGTTTGGTGGGCGGGGGATGTGTGAGTGCGTGAGGGATGTGTGTATGGGTTGGTGCGGAATGTATGTATCAGTTCTGTATTGGTTTAGTAATAATCTTCTTTGGCTTCCAGCATAGTGCTCTTTTCTGGGCACACTTCTTTTAACTTGCTGGTAGTCTGATCATGGTTGTAGATTCACAGTCATCACTTGGTTCTCGCAAACGTCTTACTTCTCGTAGAACATTCAAAATATTAGCCTGGTTCATGACTCGTCAGTCCTCCACCGGAGCCTCCTTACCTGCAAGCCTGTCAGCCTCCTCATTTCCTCGTATATCCACATGCCCTGGCACGAAAATGAAACTAATCTTTGCCAGCCGTGACCGTCCCAGAGATACCGACTACCATCTTTGGACCCACCCCATCTCTATCTCCATGAGCTTACTCACTGAGTCACTAAGGAAGCATGCCCTAGTGAATGTCTGTGTCTCGAGCCATGTTATTGCTTTACTTACTGCCATGACTTCCACAGTCAAACTACTTGTAGTCAGGGAAAAAGCACCAGAATCTTCATTCACAATTCTCCCTCCTGCCTGAGCAGTAAAAGCCTATGAACTTCTCACTCGTTGAATGACCGATCAGCATCATTCCACTAAATAATTCTCGAAGATCATAGCCAGTACTTCCGCCTCCACAGCTGCCGAATTTTCTTGTCTGCATTTTCTGTATAGTTGGATGCAAACTGAAAGGGACGTACAGAACTCTGTTGGCACATGTACTCACTCCTCGCCAGGTCATAAGTCCTCAAGTGAACACACCTGTTGAAGAATGTCTTCGGCTTGACCCATTCACGACTTTCCTCTTTTTAACCTGCTGCCTTTTACCTTCTTAATTTCACCTTGTCGTGTATTAACACGCTAGCACGTCAGCGCACGCACACACACACACACACACACACCACACACACACACACACACACACACAAGAAAAATGAAAACCGTGGAAGTTACAGAAGAATTCATCTGCCAGGAACAATAGAAATTATAAACAAAAACAAACAAAAAAACACGTAATAAAGAGAGTGTATGACAATGCTCAAACAAGTATACGGAGCAAAAACACAAATACTCTATTTCAGTTTACATGCAGTAATGCATACATAATACAATAAAAGGTATTATTGACAACATAATCTCCTGCCTAAGAAACCATTCACTTGACCGATACGCCAGCATCGATCTGCAGCAAGCGATTTGCACTGATCAATCCACAAATCAGTGCTCGCCGTTCGTTGCCAGGCACGCGTCTGGGGCATTTGAATTCTCCTGCGTGTCAAACTGGTTTATATTTCCGGTTGTTGGGTGCAGTTGGAGTCAGCGACCAGCGCTTGTTGTCGGCCAGGTTAAAGAGCCACGTGGGTGGTCCATTTCTGGGAATCCTCGATCAGATGAGAGAGAGAGAGAGAGAGAGAGAGAGAGAGAGAGAGAGAGAGAGAGAGAGACAGACAGACAGACAGACAGACAGACAGACAGACAGACAGACAGACAGACAGACAGACAGACAGCAGACAGACAGACAGACAGATTGAGAGATAGTGAGAGGGAGATTGAGAGATAGTGAGTGAGAGAGAGAGAGAGAGAGAGAGAGAGAGAGAGAGATTGAAAAATAGAGAGAGAGATAGAGAGAGGGGGGTGGGGGAGGGAGCCTACACTAATCGTGTATGTATGTTCTTCTTCTTCTTCTTCTTTCGTTCGCTTGAAATATGTCTATAACTGCAATGTCGTCTCTTGTATGTTGTATGTATGTTAAAAAGGTAGTTTCATATCCTTAAAAGGTTAGTTGCATATCGCAGAGACCAGGTCTTGTTGGTCGGCCAGGTTAAGGAGCCATGTAGGTGGTCGATTTCTGCGATTCCTCTAGCAGATGAGAGAGAGAGACAGATAGAGAGAGAGAGAGAGAGAGAGAGAGAGAGAGAGAGAGAGAGAATGAGAGAAAGAGATAGTGAGAGAGATAGAGGGAGATAGTGAAAGAAAGATATTGAGAGAGATAATGAGAGAAAGATATAGTGAGAGAGACAGAGATAGATAGTGAAAGAAAGATAGTGAGAGAGATAATGAGAGAAAGAGATAGTGAGAGAGATAGAGAGATAGTGAAAGAAAGATAGCGAGAGAGAGATAATGAGAGAAAGAGATAGTGAGAGAAATAGAGAGAGATAGTGAAAGAAAGATAGTGAGAGAGAAATATATAATGAGAAAAAGAGATAGTAGAGAGACATAGAGAGAGATAGTGAAAGAAAGATAGTGAGAGAAATAATGAGAGAAAGAGATAGTGAGAGAGATAGAGACAGATAGTGAAAGAACGAACGAACGAACTTTATTTTCAAAGGGTAACAAATTGGGCACGCAGGCCCGTCTTACATTCGGCCCTTCCAATCACTCATCTTTCGTTCATCAGTGCATAGTGCATTCACGTAGGAAAGAAAATTGTCAAATGAATGTTGTAAACATAAACAATGTATGTTACCATGTCATGAGACAAATCCCCCACTCACCCACCCACCCATCTCCTATCCATCCGCGTGTCCCCCACACACACATCCACCACCCAACCACATACATACCCACAGGTACATACATGCACCTATCCATCCGCCCATCCCCCAACCTAC
The DNA here is from genome assembly GCA_014155875.1 of Cepaea nemoralis. Classification (NCBI taxonomy): domain Eukaryota; kingdom Metazoa; phylum Mollusca; class Gastropoda; order Stylommatophora; family Helicidae; genus Cepaea; species Cepaea nemoralis. Next base: position 110,313 of record JACEFZ010012863.1, read on the forward strand.
ACTTCCCACACCATCCCCTCACATACACCATCTCCCCACCCACTACACATCCCTCTACACACAGCCCCCACCTACCCACACACAAACCCAGGCACACATGCATGCATCCACCCATCCATCACCCACCCACACATCTCCCACCTTCACTCATCTCCCCACCCACACATCCTTCACCCATCCCATAACCTACGAACGCTCACCCACCCATATATCCTCCACCACCCACCCACACAGCCCAACCACACAGCCAAACACACATCCCCCAACCACATATCCAACAATCACACACACATACTCCCGCCAACTCACATATCCCGCACCTACCCACACACAAAACCCGCACCCACCCACACATCCCCACTTACACACATCCCCCACCCACACAATCACACCCCCACCCCCCCCACACACACACACACACACACACACACACACACACACACACATCCTCCACCCACCCCCAACCTAGAAACACTCACCCTCCCACACATCCTCCACCCACCCACTCGCCAAGCACCCTCTCCCCCCGATCTCCAATCCAGAATCACACATCCCTTAACTACACATCTCACCATGAAATAATAGTGGATACACGTTCCAGCCTTGTTATATTATTAACACCAACTATTAAATAAAAGTGGATTCATGTTACAGCCTTGTTATATCGTTAACACCAACTATTAAATAATAGTGGATTCATGTTACAGCCTTGTTATATTGTTAACACGAACTATGAAATAATAGTGGATACACGTTCCGTAAGCAACAACACGTTCCAGCCTTGTTATATCGTTAAGACCAACTATGATATAATGGTGGGCGCAGAAGTAGTATAATGGCTTGACGCCAGCCTGATGACATCGCCCACAGAGTAGCAACTGGTTTATAACAATATGGTTCTAGCACTGCATGCTGAATGCGCCTAAGGTGTAAAAGGGTCCTTTTCGTTTTTATTTAACGAGGAGCAATGGCCCTGCCAGTGAGGTAGGTAGCTGAAGAGGAAGTAAACACAGCTCTTGCACTGGGGATCAAGTATTCCCAGCCGACCGACCATCTCGCCGACCCAGAGCTTACCTAGCCAGTGGATTTATCTGTGGTAGCCAGTATGCGAATTGTCAGACTGTTTAGATACGTTTCAAGCCCAATAATGTAAGACAAAGTGGCAGTAGTTGTACCGTGAAGTACACTCACAGACTGAAGATTACTGCTACTGTACACTCGTACCAAGAATATGGATGTCTGCGAGTGGCATGTGTACAGATGTCTCTGCAAGTGGCATGTGTACAGATGTCTCAGCGAGTGACAATGTACAGATTTCTGTGCAAAGGACGTGTGTACACATGTGTCTGCTTGTCAGCTTAGTGAGGTTATTTCTAGTCGACTGATTTATGTCCGTGGGAGAGGTTATTTGTCCCCACTGACTGTAAATGGAGTCCCTATTGTTCGTTTTTGAAGCTGCATTGATTTCACTTTAAAGTGGCTAATTAGAAGCAATTAAACGAAAGCTGAAGTAAAAGAAAATACAAGTGGTCTGCACCTGGCAAATAGTTCACTAAGGTGAGAGGTGCTGAGTGCAGTTGGCTGGTAGGTGCTGGGTGAGACACGCATAAAACAAGCTGTTAGATTGTGTGTGTGTGTGTGTATGTGTGTGTGTGTGTGTGTGTGTGAGAGAGAGAGAGAGAGAGAGAGAGAGAGAGAGAGAGAGAGAGAGAGAGAAGGGGGAGGCAATGAATTATGTGAAAGTGGAATAGGTCCATTAAGTAATGATTTTGTTGTAAACTCTCTCTCTCTCTCTCTCTCTCTCTCTCTCGCTCTCTCTCTCTCTCTCTCTCTCTCTCTCTCTCTCTCTCTCTCTCTCTCTCTCTTATCTCTTTCTCTCACACACACTCGCAAGCCCACGCACTCGCTCACTCACTCACGCACGCATACATACCCTCACACATATTCTTTTCTGCGAAACCAGCCGTTGCCTTGATGCTGCTCTCTTATTATTCAATGATTTCCTTATTCAACTCGATCGTTTTCCTGGCCTTCGGACACATTGACTACCCGTTAGATGACAGTTTAAACCCGGGATAGGTCTGTGGTTAGACACGGGATAGGTCGGTGGTTAGACACGGGCTAGGTCGGTGGTACACGGGCTAGGTCTGTGGTTAGACCCGGGATAGGTCGGTGGTTAGACACGGGCTAGGTCTGTGGTTAGACACGGGCTAGGTCGGTGGTACACGGGCTAGGTCGGTGGTTAGACACGGGCTAGGTCTGTGGTTAGACACGGGCTAGGTCTGTGGTTAGACACGGGCTAGGTCGGTGGTATACGGGCTAGGTTGGTGGTTAGACACGGGCTAGGTCTGTGGTTAGACACTGGCTAGGTCTGTGGTTAGACACGGGCTAGGTCGGTGGTTAGACACGGGCTAGGTCTGTGGTTAGACACGGGCTAGGTCTGTGGTTAGACACGGGCTAGGTCTGTGGTTAGACACGGGCTAAGTCTGTGGTTAGACACGGGCTAGGTCGGTGGTACACGGGTTAGGTCGGTGGTTAGACACGGGCTAGGTCGGTGGTACACGGGTTAGGTCGGTGGTTAGACAAGAGCTAGGTCGGTGGTTAGACACGGGCTAGGTCTGTGGTACACGGGTTAGGTCGGTGGTTAGACAAGAGCTAGGTCGGTGGTTAGACACGGGCTAGGTCGGTGGTACACGGGTTAGGTCGGTGGTTAGACAAGAGCTAGGTCGGTGGTTAGACACGGGCTAGGTCTGTGGTACACGGGCTAGGTCTGTGGTTAGACAAGAGCTAGAGTAGCAGAATGAATATCATATCAGTATTAGCTTAGGGGTGCAAGACTACAGCACGCTTGAGCATCCATATAGAACAGTAAGAAGGATGCTCAAGTCGTGACGTAGCTTGTTGTTGGGTGGTTGCCACCAAGGACGAGGGAAGAGAAGACAACATCATAATTGATTAGTACTTGGATTTTGTATCGACCATCATGTGTAAATAAAGCCTGTTTTGAAATAACACAGCAGAACTTGTTGATCCTCTGTATACGCATTGTTACAGATGGATAAATGGTGCCGTGACCAGGTTTCGATTTTTTACTTGAATGTCGCGTGAACAACGTGAAGTACGAAAGTCAACATGCCGCATGCTAAAGTGGACCAACCAATTTGTTGAGGTATAACGAAATTGTAGACATTCATTAAATAAAAGAAAAAAAAGTTCAAAATCGGACCAACTATAATTGAATCAAAGTCAAAATTTAAGCGTTTTTCAGACCACCTAAATTAAACTTAAACACATCAAGATTTTTGAATGGAGCCATCTACATAACATGAATGCCTATACTGTGGAGTTTTATTAAGCTGTTTTTCGTCAGAAATACTTGAAGCAACGTGATGTTTGTCGAATTGCTGTGAGGTTTGACTTGCATTATTACAGCCGTTAAGTAACCTTGTGTTGAAGGTCACACATTTACATACTAGCAAAGAAATCTCAAGACAGCTATAAACAACTCGAATTCAATAGAGAATTGGTTTAAAGGAGCTGTTTCCTTTTGTTATGTTCATTTAATATTGACTTTGAGAACCTGAAGAAAAATGAGAGCTTATTTTGAGTCAACCCTATTGCTCCTTCAATTGGAAATTACGAGAAAATAAAGTTGCGTTCGCTCATCTTGAACTCCAGCAAATCAGAATGTTTTCAACAAAAGCGAACATTTCAACAGGGTGTCGACCTGCTGAAGAGAAGACCCAAATTAAATCGTTCTATCGAGCTGGACTCGCTTTCAAGCCGACGCCTTGAAGAGCCCTGTTAGGGTGAAAAGAAACTGCACGTCTGGTAGGGGCCCGACCAGGGGCTGAAAGTGAAAGTAACGAAACCTGAGACGCTGGAAGAAGGATATCACTGAAGTCACGTGTGGATGGCTACTAAATAATACGAACTCCAGACGTTTGAGTTATACATGAACCGTGACAAGGGAAATTTTTTTGAAGTACGTACGTGAATTCACGCTTCTCTTGGATCAAGGAAAGACATGCTTGACGGTAATTAATTAAAGTATAACTGCTAGGAGAACATTTTTTAATGTGATTTTACTGAGATCATTTAGATAAATTGTTATAAATGTGAATTTGCTTGTATAGGTGTATAGTAAAATATTTCAGCATGGCAGAAGAAGGTTCACTGACACAAGTTTTGACTGGGGTAGGAACGGTAATAGGTAAACTCAACACAGTCATGAAACATCAAGGAATGGCAGCTGAAATTGTTAAATTTAGCGGACAGGCAAAAGATTTTAAGAAGTGGATAACTTCAATAGAGAAATATGCATATTTGGTGTCAACATCAGATGAAGAGAAAATGAAACTTGCTTATCAGGCAGAAACAGAACCGGTTTCTGATCATATCAGAAGAAAATCAGAAGCTAGGGTAGATGAGACATGGGAGCAGTTCAAGGACGATTTAGCCCATAAGTACGCTGAAATAACTGACCCATAACATGCGTTTTCGGTGTTAAGACAGTCCAAACAAAACACTGGAGAAACTGTACAATTGTTCAGCGATAGGTTGATTAACCTGGCTGAAGAAGCATTCTTAGGACAGAACGTACGAGGGGAAGAGGTGGAGCGGATGTTGGTCGGGATTTTTGTAGATGGTATAAAATGAGATGGACTGAAATTTAAGCTGATGAGGGAAAATCCTGAGAGATTATCACAAGCTGTAGATATAGCAGTACAAGAGGAGAACTTGAGACGTAGATTTAGATTGAGAGTAGGACGAGAAATAGGTACCAGTCGAGAAGATAGGATTGAAGAGCCCATGGAGATAGGAAAAACAAGGTTCGGATGGAATAGGAGAGGAGGTATACAGACATTACAAGGTAGTAATAGAAATGCTTATGATGAAAGAAGACAAATGAGAAATCCTACAAGTGAGACGGTAGGTAACACAAATAACACAAATATAGTCTGTTGGTCTTGTGGCCAACGTGGACACATTTTTCGCTTCTGTGGTAACAGGAGTGTCCAGTCGAATACACAAAGTAGAAATGGCAATAGCAGATTAAATAGGAATGTTGAAGATAGACACAGAAGTTTTACAAGTACACGAACGCAGGAAAACCGACGCCCTACCTATTAAATAGGACCTGTAGTAGGAGGGAAAATAACAAGGTCCCAAGATTTAAAGAATATTTTAATACCAGGTATAGTAGGACGAGTAGAGAATACTTTCAACTAGATGAAATCAAACAGTTTACAGAGAATAAAACAGATCTTAGCTCATGTATAATAGAAATAGGAAAATATAGAGTTCGTACATTAATTGATTCGGGAGCTCAGGTTAGTGTAATCAAAGAAAGTTTTTTATATAAAATAATGAGAAATTGTAGAATATTTAGGAGTCATAATAATCTTCACTCTGTTACAGGACAAAATTTACAAGTAGTTGGCCAAACAATAATAAATCTTAAATTGGGGGGAGTCAACATAAGACATCTTTTCCATGTAGTGAAATATTTAAATAGAAATATGCTTATAGGTAGAGATTTTCTAATAAAAAATGGTGTATGACTTATGTTTGATCTACATAAATTAAAATTCAAGGACGTGTACGTAGATTTAGAGGAGGACATGCATATATCAGCACTGGTTAGAGTTAAAATGTCTACGACGTTAAAACCACAGTCGGTTAATTTGATACAGGCAAAGGTAAAAAGAAATCCATATTATTTAGCAGGACACACAGTTAGAATCACTGAATTGCAAAGGGAGGTAATTGATGAGCCTGGTCTAGAAGTTCCGGATGGAATAATATCATTAGATAAACACTTAACTTTTCCAGTAATGATTATTAACAACACAGGTAGAGAAATTAAATTGTACAGAGGATGTGTAATAGCCAAAGTAGAACATAACATTAATGACATATTAGCAACAGATAGAGTAGAAATGCCGGGAATAAATTATTCAGAAACTCCTAGTGAAAGAATTAATAACAGACGCAGACGCGAAAGAAAAGGGAACGTGCAGAAGGATGAATTGATCCATCCATTCAGAAGAAATACAGCCCAAATACATTCACTAGACAAAATAACAAGAGAGCAAGAATTGTTGGCACAGTTAAAAACTCCACCAGAAAATAAGAAAGTATTAGAACAACTTATAAAAGAGAATCAGGATGTATTTGCAATTAATGATTTAGAATTGGGAAGGACAAAAACAGTTACGATGGAAATAGATACTGGAGATCATCCACCAATTAGTTTAAAACCGTATAGAACTCCCCTAAGAAATAGAGAAATTGTTGAAAAGGCAATAGAAGATATGTTGAAAGCAGGAATAATAACAAGATCGAAGTCAGAATGGTCATCTCCGATAGTAATTGTGACCAAAGCTGATGGTTCACATCGATTCTGCTGCGACTACCGGGCGTTGAACAAAATCACTAAAAATATAGCGTACGATTACCGGTGATTGACGATATTTTGGGCTTACTTAATGGGTCTACTTTCTTTACCACGTTAGATGCAAGATCAGGATTTTGGTGTATACCTATGTCCCCAGACGCCCAGAAAAAGAGTGCTTTTTGTACACACGCAGGTTCTTACGAATTCTTACGAATGCCTTTTGGAGTACGTACAGCGCCCTCTTATTATATGCTATTAATAAATCAAGTATTAGAGGGTATGCAAAAGTTTGCATTGGCATACATAGGTGACATTTTAATTTATACAGCAGGAGATGTAGATGATCACTTAAAACATGTAAAATTAGTATTCGACAGATTAAGAATACATGATGTCAAACTGAAGCTCATTAAATGCGAATTTTTAAAAACAGAAACAAAGTATTTGGGGTATATTATTAATAGAGACGGAATTAAACCAGATCAGGATAAGGTAAAGGTTATTAAGGAACTACCTCCTCCAACTAACGTAAAAGAAGTTCGTGCGTTTATCGGAACCTGTGGGTATTATCAGCGTTTCATTCCAGGGTTCTCAAAAATAGCAGAGCCTATTACTAACTTAACTGGCAAGTACGCTAGATTTAAGTGGGATGATGAATGTCAAAAAGCGTTCGAGTTTTTAAAAAATAGCTTAACAGTAGTGCCACTATTGAGATATCCAGATTTGAATAAACAGTTAATATTATATACAGATGCTTCAGATAATGCTATAGGAGCGTGTTTGGTTCAACCATATGAAGGAAAAGAATCTGGAATACCAGGGGTTAAAAATGAAAGGCCAATCTATTTCTTGTCTCATAAACTTAGCAGGTCTCAGCGGAAATGGTCGACTATTGAGAAGGAGGCTTATGCTATTCATTATGCTCTTCAGAAACTTAACTACTATCTACATAACGCAAATTTCATTATTAGAACTGACCACATGCCTTTATAATCTTTGTTAGAAGCTCCAGTGCAGAACAGGAAAATACAGACATGGGCGTTGAATCTACAGGGATACAATAATAGAATAGAATACATACCAGGTAGGAACAACACATGTGCAGATCTATTGTCTAGAATCCCGTATCCACAGTCATCAGGAAACTCGGAAGACGAAGGTGAACCGGAGATAGACGACCGAAACTGGCAAGTAAATATATTAGATTCTGCCATAATAAATAGAGCAGATTTTGAGAGTTTACTGTCGGATCAAGAGTCTGAACCTAGAGCAGAAGATCCACATTTAGCACAATTTAATATGAAAGAAGAACAAGCATTAGATCCAAAAGTCTTAGAAATAAAACAGAAATTAAAAGAAACGGATGAGAATAAGTATAAGAAGAATTATTTAGTTTTGCTAGAGGATGAACAGTTATATTACATGAGTGAAAGAAACGAACAGCTAAGGAAATATATTCCAAAACATTTGGAAAGTGAAGTTTTAAAAGCATATCATGATGAGAATGGTCATCTCGGTCGTGATAAATTAGTGAAAGCACTTACGAATAAATATTATTGGCCGAATTTATTTAAAACTGCTTGTAAATATGTAGATACGCGTGAAAGATGCAGATTAAGGAATATGAAAACAATTAAGTGTCCCTTACAAGATACAGATATTCCTCAGTTTCCAATGCAAAAAGTTAGTTTAGATATATCAGGTCCTCACCCTAGAACATTATCAGGGAACGTATATCTAATTCATATGGTGGACGTCTACAGTCTCTGGCCGGAAGTTTATGCAATCCCAGATAAGAGCGCAGATACTATCATTAATATTTTTTTACAGGAATTCGTACCAAGATTTAGTTGCCCACAGATTGTACTCACGGATAATGGTAAAGAATTTTTGAATAAGAAATTCGAAAAGTTATTAAAAGATTTGAATATAAAACATATAAAGACCTCATACTATAGACCTTCTTCAAATGCTAAGAACGAAAGACAACATAGAACATTGTACGATATTATAGCAAAGATTGTCGATGAACATGAAAAAGATTGGGATCTATTCCTAGGACCTGCGCTTAGCGCTATACGCACAAATCAAAATGAGAGCACGGGGTTTTCACCATTTTATTTATTACACGGGAGAGAGCCAATACTACCCATAGATAATCTGTTAAAACCAAGACGTAAATATATGGGGGAAGACTTTCAAGAGGTCATCATACAAGAAATGCATAAAGCACATGTAAGATTAAAGAACAATATAATTAAAGCTAGAGAAAGACAGAAAAAGTACAGGGTTGGGTTCCAGGTTATTACATTTTAGAATAGCTAGGAAATGTATCGTACAGTATAAAGAACCGGATCACGGGACATATAGCAAGGGCACACGTAGAGCACTTAAGAAGAGATAATGATGATAAGGGAAATAATAATTATAATAATTATTATTATTCAGACACCGTATACTTAGATGAACAAGTCGTCAGAAGAGCTACAATACCCCCAGATTTTAGAAAAGATCCAGCACAAAGTCAATTAATAACAACTCCAGTTTGTGATGATACTCAAGAACAGACAATACCGAAAACGATAGAAGAAAAAAATATGAATGAGGGTCATTATGATAGTATAGAATCTATGGAAGAAGAGATAGGTGCTCCATTTAAAAATACTAGACAAGCAACGAAAAGGAGAATAGAGAGACAGAGAGAAAGAGAAGTGAAAAGACAGAGAAGAATTAGGGAAAATTCATCAAGCGACGAATATATACCCCTATTAAAAAGGTCGTTAAGAAAAGATGATAAAAAAATTAGATTGGATATAGAAAAAAAAAGATTGGCAGCTGCTAGTAATAGACATACAGATGAAGAAGAAATGGATGAAAATTCAGAATCTAATAGTAGTATGGAAGAAAGTAATACTTTATACGAAGAAGAAGATATTGATGTGGAGATAGCACTTATTCAAAGGAACTTGGAGTTACTGAGGAAATGGAAACGTAGGAAATAAATTGATAGAAAATACTGCAGATAGCAAGATATAAATTTCATGATTTAAAAAGGAAAATGATACTTGAGGATGTATATGACACATTTGTTATGGAAAAGGGTTCTATTGATACTTATAATGAGTTGTCTTGAAGAATAGACATAATTAGGTATTAAGATAACTAATATGGATGTAAATTCGAGTGAGGTATATTTTTTTACTGTAATTTTATTGCCAATTGATTTTATGGTTTGACTTCTTGAGTTTTCTTAAATAGATAAATAAGTTATTGTTAGTCCATAAAAGAGACTAACAATAGATAGGATGTATGTTATATTATTTTAAAATATGTTTTTCTTTGAATGAGTTAATACCTTTAATTGATATGAGGGGAAACATAAATGATGTATAAAAACTTGGGGGGGGGGGGGGTGTATGATGTCCTGTTGTGATTTTATTTCGCTTAACTCATAATTTAAGTGAATTGTCTTGTGTGTTAAATAAGAATTACCTTGTTTATAAATATGTTAGAAATCGGTTAAGTTGAGTTTAAATTACAAACAGTTATGATTTTGTCCAGTATAAAAACAATACACGGGACTTTATATAGAACCCTTCGTTCAGAAAATAGTAATAAACTACTGAGGACTAGTAGAGAGACACATTATCTTTGTGAATAATATGTTCATAGGTATATTCTGTTGCTGTGTTAATCAGCATAAAGAGGTTGATATGGCTATGAAGTATTAGAAACATATGCCTGGGATGGTTATGGGAAAGTTAAAATAGGAGCTGCATTAAAGTCAGCATTAATTGAAGATATATGGATTGGATACCATATTATGAGTAACGATATGATAGTTGGTTAATAGAGAATAGATAAAAAGGGGGCTGTGAATGGCAGCATATAAGGTTGGGTATATGGAATAGATAAACAAGGAGGCGTGTCATGGGATGTGAGGGGGCAAATTATAGGAGCTGTGAAAAAACAGCGTTAATTAATTTAAAATGTTCATGGAATATGAACATTGGTTCATGGTTGAAGGTGAGATAAGTGAAATATAGACAAGGTTGTGGATGGCAATATAAATGTTGAGTATATAAAAGAAAACTTAGATCAACTTAATTTATAGTGAACAGAGATGTATTTCATAAGATATATTTTAAAAAACTTTTTACAAAAGTTTTTTCGTTGGCAAGAGAGGTAAATGTGATTGTGTTGACTATTTCCTTATACTTTTCATAAATTGGGTGCGCACCCCTTCTTTACTTTTTTTTAACTACATCTTTTCTGTCTATCCTGTGTTGTGTGAATGAGAAATTTCATAATGTACGATAACGATTGATACGAGCCATTCTTATGATATATATATATTTTGTAAAGAAACTTTGAAGAGCCAGAAACGAAGAAGAAATATAACTTCATAGTGGTTTGCTATGTGGTACAATTGGAAGGAAATATTCACCTAAAATAGAGTTAGTTTGGGGCGGCTTAGAGAAATTATAGGAGGTAAGGAGAGAAGGTGTAGGATAAAGGGGGTAGGAGTTAAGACTTTTGAAGAAGAAAAGTCTTTTAAAAGACAGGGAGGTGTAGCAGAATGAATATCATATCAGTATTAGCTTAGGGGTGCAAGACTACAGCACGCTTGAGCATCCATATAGAACAGTAAGAAGGATGCTCAAGTCGTGACGTAGCTTGTTGTTGGGTAGTAGTTACCACCAAGGACGAGGGAAGAGAAGACAACATCATAATTGATTAGAACTTGGATTTTGTATCGACCATCATGTGTAAATAAAGCCTGTTTTGAAATAACACAGCAGAACTTGTTGATCCTCTGTATACGCATTGTTACACTAGGTCGGTGGTTAGACACGGGCTAGGTCTATGGTACACGGGCTAGGTCGGTGGTACACGGGTTAGGTCTGTGGTTAGACACGGGCTAGGTCTGTGGTACACGGGCTAGGTCGGTGGTACACTGGTTAGGTCTGTGGTTAGATATGTGCTGAACAAAAGAAAGTATGCTGGCCTAGACCCGTCCCATTTGAAGACAAACTCTGTGGCGAAATCAACTGATCTTATTTATGCCTCAACGGCTTCTTCTAGAGTAAGCACGTTGCGCAACTGATCTTACTTATGCCTCAACGACTATTTCTAGAGTGAGTATGTTACGCAACTGAGCTTATTTATGCCTCGGCTGCTTCTTCTATAGTGAGCAAATTGCGCAACTGATCTTATGTATGGCCCATCGGCTTCTTCTAGAGTGAGCTCGTTGCGCAATTGATCTTATTTATGCCCCAGCTGCTTCTTCTAGATTGAGCACGTTGCGCAATTGATCTTACTTATGCCCCAACTGCTTGTTCTAGGTTATATATATATATATATATATATATATATATATATATATATATATATATATATATATATATATATATATATATATATATATATATATATATAAAACAAAGTGTATGTATATGTGTATGTATATATGTATGTATGTAAATATGTATGTCCTTTATTTGTTCGCGAACGGCCCATCCGATTGAGATGAAATTTTCTACACGCCTTCCTTTCATTCCAGAGCTGTCAACTGTCATAGTTTTTTTTCTTCTTCCTCCTCCTCCCTCCTCCCCCTCCCAAAATACGTACGTAAATATATGATGATGATGATGAAAGAATCCCCGAACCAAAACGCTAGGGAAAGGGAAGAAAATGACGTGACTACACAGAATCGTCACACGGCAATCATCATCATCAAGTGCCGTGCCGGCTGGCGTAGGCGTTCATGGCTCTCTGTAGATCTCAGTCTTTGTTTTTTTTAATCAACTCTGCTGCTGATATTCCTCCATGCCACGGCAATATCAATAACAATTCATCTTTTTATGTGTAAGGAAGTTATCTACAGTCGTGTAGAAGGGAAGAACTAGACGAGTATGAATTCGGAATGGCGAACTCTCTCCCCCTCTCTTCTCCTCCCTCTACCTCCTCCCTCCACCCTTCTCCTCTTCCTCCTCCCTCTCATCCCTCTCCCTCCTCCCTCCTCCTTCTCCCTCTTCCTTCTCCCTCTTCCTCTCCCCTCCTCCTCCATCCTCCTCCCTCCTACTCCCTCCGCCTCCTCCCCCCTCCTCCCTCATCTTCCCTCCTCCTCCCTCTCCCTCCTCATCCCTCCTCCTCCTGCCTCCCTCCTCCTCCTCCTGCCTCCTTCTCCCTCATCATCCTCCCTCCTCCTTCTCCCTTCTTCTCCCTCTTCCCTCTTCCTCCTCCTACCTCCTCCCTCCTCCTCCTCCCTCCACCCTCCTCCTCCCTTCTCCTCCTCTTCCTCCTCCCTTTCCTTCCTCCTCCTCCTCCCTCTACCTCCTCCTCCCCCTACCTCTTTCCTCCTCCCTCCTCCTCCTCTTCCACCTCCCTTTCCTTCCTCCCCTCCTCATTCTCCCTCCTTCCTCTCCCTCCTTACTCCTCCTCCTTCCTTCTTCTCCCTCTGCCTCCTCCCTCCTCCTCTCCCCTCCTCCTCCCTCCTCCTCCTTCTCCTCATCCCTCCTTCTCCCTTCTTCTCCTCCTCTCCCCTCCTCCTCCTCCTACCCTCTTCCTCTTCCCCTCCTCCCTCTCCCTCCTCCATCCTCCTCCTCCCTCTTCCTCCTCCTCCCTCTTCCTCCTCCTTCCTCTTCCTCCTCCTTCCTCCTCCTCCCTCTTCCTCCCTCTCCCTCCTCCATCCTCCTCCCTCTTCCTCCTCCTTCTTCCTCCTCCTTCCTCCTCCTCCCTCCTCCTCCCTCTTCCTCCTCCTCCTACCTCCTCCCTCCTCCTCCTCTCTCCTCCTCCCTCCTCCCTTTTCCTCCCTCCTCCTCCTCCCTCTACCTCCTCCCTCCTCCTCTCCACTCTTCCTCCTACCCTCTTCCTCTTTCCCTCCCCCTCCTCCCTATCCCTCCTTCTCCCTCCTCCTCCTTCTTCCTCCCTCCTCCTCCTCCTCCTCCTCCCCTCCTCCTTCCTCCTCCTCCCTCTCCTCCTCCTCACTCCTCCTCCTCCCTCTACCTCCTCCCTCCTCCTCCCTTCACATTCCTCCTCCTCCCTCTTCCTCCTCCTCCCTCCTCCTCATCCCTCCTCCTCCCTTCTCCTCCTCCCTCCTCCTCCTCCCTCTACCTCCTCCTCCCTTCACATTCCTCCTCCTCCCTCTTCCTCCTCCTCCCTCCTCCTCCTCATCCCTCCTTCTCCCTCCTCCTCCTTCTTCCTCCCTCCTCCTCCTCCCTCCTCCCCCTCCTCCTTCCTCCTCCTCCCTCTCCTCCTCCTCACTCCTCCTCCTCCCTCCTCCTCCTCCCTCTACCTCCTCCCTCCTCCTCCCTTCACATTCCTCCTCCTCCCTCTTCCTCCTCCTCACTCCTCCTCATCCTCCTCCTCCTCCTCCTCGCTCCTCCTCCCTCCTCCTCCCTCCTCCTCATCACTCCTCCTCCCTCCTCCTCCTTCTTCCTCCCTCCTCCTCCCTCCTCCCCCTCCTCCTTTCTCCTCCTCCCTCTCCGCCTCCTCCCTCCTCCTCCTCCCTCCTCCTCCCTCTACCTCCTCCTCCTCCCTCCTCCTCCCTCTACCTCCTCCCCCCTCCTCCCTTCACATTCCTCCTCCTCCCTCTTCCTCCTCCTCCCTCCTCCTCTCTCCGCCTCCCTCCTCCTCCTACTCCCTCTACCTCCTCCCTCCTCCTCCCTTCACATTCCTCCTCCTCCCTACTCCTCCTCCCCTCCTCCTCTTCCCTTCTCCTCCTCCCCTTCCTTCTCCTCCTTCTCCCTCCTCCTTCTCCCTCTTCCTCCTCCCTCTTCCTTCTCCCTCCGCCTCCTCCCTCCTCCTACTCTCTCCTCCTCCTCCCTCCTCCTCCTTCTACCTCCTCCTCCCTCTCCTCCTCCTGCTCCCTTCTCCTCCTGCGTTCTCCTCCTCCCTCCTTCTCCCTCCTCCTCCCTCTTCCTCCTCCCTCCTCCTCGCCTCCTCCTCCACCCTACTCCTCCCTTATCCTCCTAATCCCTCCTCCTCCCTCCTATTCCTCCCTACTCCTCCTGTCTCCTCCCTCCTCCTCCCTCCTCTTCCCTCCTCCACCTCCCTCTTCCTCCTCCCTCCTACATTTACCCAAGACAGACAGACAGTCAGACAGATAGTCGGGAACGGGATCTTATATGACTACTTATATAATTTAAATGAGATGCTCTCCACCATGGGCTGGGCCGGGTCAGACAGACAGATAGATAGATAGATAGACAGACAGACAGACAGACAGACAGACAGACAGACAGACAGACAGACAGTCGGGAACGGGAACTTATATGACTACTTAT